>JASSRZ010000080.1:1864568-1874746 GCA_032164315.1 Malacoctenus gilli | reverse complement strand
TCTCTCTCTCTCTCTCTGGCTCGCTCGCTCACACGCTCACCACCTCGCCTCTCCCCTGTGCGTCTGTCTCGTTCTCCCCCTCCTCCATTACTGAACTTTCCACGAGCAAATTGAGTCAGGCACCTCCTAATTAGATTGTTTCTCACTGCATCTCTAATATGTGACTAATTAGAGGGAGACAAAAAGAAGGGGAGATTGCCCGGCCGTGCTCCAGAGGTGAATCCGAGGATTTATTAGAGAGACGCTCTGTGGGTCAGTTACCAGTTACTGCATTCTGATCAACACAGGCCAAGGCTATTTGCGGAAGGCTGCCCCTCCACTCGGACCACTGCCACTGAGCTTTCAAAGCAACACTTCTCTGTTTTGTTTTAGAGAAATGGAAACATATTATTTTGGCGTGTTGGATGCGGCATTAAACACACACACGAGGAAGACGACGAATCACGGCGATCCCAAATGAGGCTGATGAAGCTCGTTGAAACAGGAGACCGTGTTCATAGCAACATAATGCAAAGCCAGTCATTACCTGAACAATCTAAGTTGTCATCATGTCAGAAAACTACAAAGCTGCAAGAGGGCATTGTCATGAATCTCACCATGTCACACCTCTTAAGCACATGGTTATCCATGCTCTATTTTGCATACCAGCATGTTTTACAGCGTATTACACACAAAACTGGTCTTTTTCGGCCTCTCAATGTTTGCTGCTATTCAGATGAGGCGCCACATTTTGTGTGAGCACCAATTTGTATGTAATTGAAACCTAAATAATATTTTTGCTTAATTTATTCACAAAATAACATTCAAAAGCATAAAGGGAAAATTGTTTTGCCCATCATCTCAACTTTCTTCTCCATGACGCACCCCTCGCAAAATATTTCAGCTGAATCACCTCAAACCAGCACACGGTTTTTTCCAAAACTGTACTATTTGAGACTTTTTCCCAAGTTTTTTCCCAAGTTCCCCCAAAGACTGTCCCAAGTACTGACAAGTACCCAAAGAGGAACCTGTACCCCTATTTAGGAACCAATTTGTAAGATCAAACAGCAATTTGAAGAGATGCAGCATTTGATGTTTTAAATAAATACACTGCAGCAAATTGAAACGTAATGAGTTGTTGTTCTCACTGAACAGAGCGACATTTATTCCCTTTTTTTGGAGCAAAATAGGACAAATGACAACATCCAAAATGTTCAAAAGAAGAAACATTTTAGGGATGAATAAATCCGTTATGAATCAGGATTACCAAGGGCAGGAAGTCACTGCAGACGCACTTTTGCTCCCACTATTTGCTGAATCACTTAAAACGTTGTGTGTCAAAGCCCATGTTAAAACACCAAGTCAAAGAGATCCCTAACCGGCCAATTAGTATCCATCTCTCTGCTCATCAAGGCCAATTAATTATGGAGGCTGGAACGAAAAACAACGATGCGCGGCGGGCCCCGGCTGGAGGAGCGTGTAATGCGGCTCCGGCGCACTTAGCGGCCTGATGAAAGCTGGGGGTGGGGGGGTGGGGGGGTTATGGCTCGGTCAGTCAAGGTGAAGGCTTGTTAAGCTCGGGGGGTCCGGGTGCAACAGCATCCTGCTGATTCAGAGGCGCGCCCCCCCCCCCCAAGATAATCAGCCGCATCAGAGCTCTGCCTCTCGCCAAGCTTTGAGGGCTTCAGAAGCAGGACAGGAAGAGGGGGGGTTGATAAATCAATACAGCTGTACCGGGCCAGCACAGAGCACACATGCTAATGACTCCCACCATCACAGTATCTGTGTCAAAACTGCTTAAATGGCTGCAAAACAATGACGGCAAAAAAAAAGCCTCGCGAATGTAATTACATCGATCTGTGAGATCAAAGTTCTGGATGAGCGGCCGCGGCTGCTGTAGAAATGTCAGCTGGCACATGGATCACATATAAAACAATAGCTACTCTCCATTACCGGAGCAAATGCTCAACACTTATAGATGAGTGGGAGACGAGAACGGTCTGGAATCTCAATTAAAGCCCGGTGATAATGCAGCTTCCTCGTCCAGTGTTTGCACACTAATTATTTCCGGCCTGCTCCAGTCTGAAGAAAAAATAGTCAGTGTAGTGAAAGAGAAGAACACCAAAGAAAAGTGGCCGACTTTGCTGACTGAATGGAGATTACACAGCCCCCCCCAGCCCCCCCCCCCCCCCAAAAAGAAAAGTTACCGTATTTGAAATGAATTAGCTGACAGCGGAGCGTGCACCAACAGAGATCATGAGATAGGCTGAAAAAAGGAAGCTGGATCGATAAATAACAACTGAAGGAAGCATAGTGACTCTAATATGCAGACAAATAGGTAATCAGGACAATACCTAGACAGACCATAAATGTAAACAAACAGTGAATGGAATACCAACGAGTCACTTTCTCTTCATATTTGGGCCAACTGATGCATTCAAGTCAAGAGAAAGGAAGTGGAAAAAGGAGCAAATATCGTAGAGTTGTACTGCCACGGTGACGCTACAGGTAATAGTTCCAGATCAAGAGTTTAAAAAAGAAAATGGAAATAAGTTCAGTAATAAATGGCAATAAAAAGAGGATTTACTGCTGCTGGGATACTTGCAGGAGACACGTCGTGAGACGGCTGACGGCATTTCTCCACTACTATTTGGTGTCTCAAGCAGATGCTTGAAGAAGTGAAAAACAGAACCTCCACATAAAAGCATCCGACTGTCCTTGATGGTAAGCTTGTCGTCACGCTCCAACAGTCACCTGGTCTTGGCGGTTTCAGACGCAATTTGCTGACCAAGGTACTGAGGGGTTGTTTCCTCCACTACACATGATTTAGCTTACCACAGATTATCTCGATGCTTTGAAAATCTCTTATTCATGCACATTTAAGTATTATCTTTGGGGGCATTTCTTCCTTTTTTTGTTTGCCGTCAGCATATTGCGGCATATGGCCGGCGTATTTTGATGATTTGACATTCCTGTTCGCTCGCCCGCCCCCCCCCCCCTCGCCTGTTTATCTGTCTCTAATCTATCCTTTGCATTGCTGCTCCTCCAGAATAAATGTGAGTGGAGGCGCTTTTTTTTTCCCCTTCTTTTTCCTCGTGGCAGCAGAGGACAGATGTTGCCCAGCATGAGGCCGCCAGTTTGCAGCATCCAGAGGCAGCACAATTTAGTCACCGCTGCTGCTGAGTCAGACGGCTGAGAAATTTCTCAGGGTTAAAGGCTTATTGGAGATGCTTGGACATCATTTTATTGTTTATGCCATGGGAACGGAAAAACGTCTTGTTCCAGCGGAGATGCAGCGATGTGTTTACAGATACGAGGATGTTGCTTTTGTTTACATAATTTTTGTTCCGCCTAGAGCACGAGAACTGATGGCAATCAGTGTGTTTACATAACTGAATGAATGAATGAATAAGACGTTCTTACTTTTATGTGTCGAAAAGCTTTCGTTGGATACATCTGACCACCTTCTCTACCTCTCACTGATGTGGGGTCATGGTGTGCTGGAGCCACTCACGGCGAACATGAAGCTTGAACTCGGTAAACCCCGGACACGCCACCAAGCCATCATATTTCATCAGAGAGAGACACCCAATGAAACTCCAAGCAATAGACTGAATTCATCCAACACATGTACCTGCTGCTTCACACTTTGTCAGAAAAAAATCTAATTTGTGCACATGCAAAACATGGAAACTCAACTGAGAAGGAGGCAAGTCTGGAGGCCAACCTGCTTGTATCACAAGCACACACAGTGCGACTCCCATTTGTCATCTATATCAAATTTCAACGTCATGGTTAAGTGGGCAAATGCATCACAATGTAAACAGAAGCATAAATATCACAGAAACAATCTGTCAAATTCAGCTTTGATGTATTTGCTCCGTCTTTTGAAAGATGATCACACTCAAAGTCGTGATGACGAGGATGTACAGTGATTTTGAAACAAGTTTTGCAGCTTGCATTCAACATAAAAAGGCCTCGATCACTCTGGTCACATGATGCTTCTTGTGAAGAGCCGCGGAGCAAAAACATTTCCTGCTTCATTGAGTCGACACGATGTCGAGCACTCGGCCTGTACGCGACACCGCTGGTGAAAGTGCGAAAACATTTGCGCGTCCCCAACCGCACGCATCTTGCGAGTGAAACTACGTTCGCTGCAAACCGCACTGCAACCTACACTGACTCAATCCAACCACCATCCAGCTTAGTGGAGCTCCTGCTGGCGAGCTCCAGCTCTCCAGGTCAGTGATCAAGACACAGGCTGTTTGGCTAATTGTGTTTTGGCGAGAAGTTGTTGCTTTCTGCTTGACCTGCTCTTCAGAATGCAACGGTGCAGTTCTCACTAAAGCCAAGTAGTGAGCGAAGGGGTCCTGGGCTCCAGGTGTGGAACTGATCTGCAACACCGCCTGGTTCTATAGCGAGCTATCACGGGACCCGACTTCAGCTCGACCCTTAATTTATTTGTTGTGATTTCAGCACAGGATTCACTTAAGCTGTGCTTCCTCTCAAGCTTCACTCACGGCCAAAGACTGCTGCTGACACACAATCGTAACACAACAGCCGCGTCTCACAACTCAAAGGCTTTCGATGCGTCGCCTGAGAGCCTCCGAGTGAGCGTGCCAATGAGCAGGCGAGGCTCATCAAATCACTGGTTACTATCGCACTAATCACTGGAAGAATATTACTGTAATTACGACTATGGCATTGATGTAATAAGTACAAATCATAACCAAATGTACAATTACACACTCAACAGATGCTGCAATGCATGCTGTGCTGTGGGGTTCTCACCATCCGGGGGGGGGGGGTTCTGCTCAGCAGAGAAACAATAAAAACCTGTAATTAATCTTTAGGCGTGATTCAGAAGTGGCGGATAAATATGATCCGACAAAGATGACAGAAGATCACAGGCAAAGGATGCAAGCAGTGATCTGTATTGGCAGTGGCGGCTAATTAGAGGTGCTGCCCGTGGAAACGAGATGGCTTATAAAGCTGAAACGCCCTCGTTTCAAAGATGTTTACGAGTTTATTTCTGCTACTATGTATACCCCTTAAGTCGTTATTTCCCCATCAAATTATTGTTTATTATAGGAGCTAGGTGACACGAAAGACTCATCTGCAGCATCTGAATACATACATTAATCATGTATAATTATCCTATGTATAAATCCGCGCTTTGACTCTCAGTGAATCCTGTTGAAATTCAATTGCATCAATAGACTGCAGCTGGCTGATGGGATGCACTGTAAACAGAGAGATAAACTGTTGATCTCATGGCCTATTTACTGGCAGAACCCCCTCCCCCCATAACGTTGGCTTTGAACTCTTTTTCCATGTGAAAGCAGGAGGCTCCCTGTGGAAACCAACTTCAGATGGGAGTTTTTAGAGAGACATCAATGGGAAACTTGTTGATCAGTCCTTCATTCAGGTCTCTCATTGGGTGAGGAGACAGACTTCACTGTCATGTAAAGGCCAGGTGATTAGCACGATTCAAAGTCAAACACTGTGCTTTGTTTTACTTTATATATCACCTATAAAATACATAATATGAAACACTTTCAATAGTAGCTTTTTTTCGCTAAAGTTGCAATACAAACTTGTGATGCCAACATAATAGAAACACAATTTACAAAGAAAATGCATTTCCAAGAATTTATAGAATATTTTGTTTGTTCTGTTTCTTCTGCACATTTCTATTCCCTAGAAGCAAACACTTGTACTTCCTCTACTTAAATTTTTGCCATCTGTTTAGCAAAGGATGTTTTGTGTTGTTTATCTGTGACGAAAGAAATGTTACGAGGATAATCTGAATTAAATTACAGTTGGGACAAAAATCCTGCATGTGAGTTTAGATAACTTTTATGAAGTATAAAAACACAAAAAATAAATTAAAACAGAACACTCATCATGCAGGCAACTTTTTCCTGTTGTATGTCGAGCATATGCACGGTAGAGACGACACCACTTTTCTTTTGCTGCTCTTTCAGTATTTTTTCCCTGCTGTTTGCTTCAGCAAAGATCATTTCCTTTTGAGTAATGGCATCCAGACACGCAGTACTCACAGCGCAGCACACTGCGCTGAAGACACTCTTTCATCCAATTAGATGCAAAAATATTGTTTGGCATTTTCTTGGCTTACGATGACAGACGCTCAGGTGCTGGTGTTTGATTTATTACAGACGGTAATGTGCTGTATCGCGCCTCACAGGGCTCCTGCGTGAGGGGGCTGTGAACTTCGAGGTGGAATATATGCATTAACATGACAGCCTTTGCTGGCCCAGTGAAGCGGGACCCGACGTCTCCCGGTGTAAGAGCCCCACTGAGCACTTGGTGCTGCTCTGGAGATATAGTTTAATGGGCTACAATCTGAATACTGGGTCACATTCTTTGCCAAGGTTGATCCAAAACACTGAACAGCAGAGGCACCAATCAGAGGAGCGCCTTGTAGGGCTGTCGAAATAATGAGCAGCAATGAATCTCTGCTCTGTATGTTCCGCTTCTACATGCATGCAGCGTGCTTCAATTTATGTACATATGAGGCTTTTCTCTAATGCGCAACATACTTGGCCAGGTTTTTTCCCTTTAAATCCTGAGCCAACGACACGAATCGGGATGCATCTTAACAAGAGTAAAGCCAAGTGGATTTGCAGCATGTCACGACTGAGGTGGATCTATAGTGGTCCCTCAATAGCCCCAGCTTCCACAAGTTAACTTTAACCAATGCTGCATTATCGCCCCAGGAGCTGCAAGTCATCAATTTAAGATACAAATACATGGCGCTTTATGACTAATCTTATCGAACCCTAACCTTTCCTGCTTCAGGTGCATGCTGGACTCTCTTAAAGGGGCCTCACACTATTATTACAAACCACAGAAATGACAGATTTCATCATTCTGAATCAACGGATGACCACCAGAGTTGGAACACCCCTTTCCCATCTGATGCTCAGTCGAACCAGGAGGCTGTGGAGAGGAGTGCCGCCTCCTGCACCAAGCTACCATTTTTTCATTGTCTAAAATTTAGAGTCTAACTGCTGATTCCACTCATAAAAAGTGCTTTTAATTTGTAACCCTCTATATTTGACACACTCAGCTTCCTGTAAAGTTTGAAGGCTCTCATGATGCTGTCCAGTAAACACATGCCAGTTCTCCAAAACAAAAGTGTCAGTTGCCAACCGGAAGTCTCCATCATTACAAACAGTCAATCAAACAACTCAAAGCTGATTGAAAAAAGGAGAAAACTTCAATGTTTAGCACAAAACAAACAAATGTAGGTCTCCAGCACAGCTCCACTTTAAAAACCAAGGAGGAACTCTGCAAATTGGAGGGTTGAACACAAGCATTCATACAGAATTTGAATCCTAAAACGTGCTTCTGAATCCCTGCGTGTTTTTTGATAGAGATCTGACTCGTTGGATGTCGAGCAATGTGGAAATAAATGAGTCAAACATGTCATCTTCCCTCTGACGTTACAGTTCACAGACACCGCCTCGTATCCAACGGGGCCTCCCCTGACTTGATCACTGCAGACTTCATGAAATGTGGATGAGACGAGCAAGTTCGGCTCACCAGGAACCAAGCGGAGCAAAGCGCAACGATTTCTTGATAAATCCGGGGAAATTGCACCAGGAATTTTGTGCTTCTCTCTACAAATCCCAACACTCAATGTGTTTATCATCCCGTTCAAAACTCTGTCTTATACGTCGACGATATCACTCCGTTTGCTCATCTATCAATTCTATACTCTCCGTCACTTTGGAAAAAACTTCATTATCATTGACTTCTCTGCTGCATTATGTCGTTATCTGTTGTTCATCCCTGGCAGGGTGACTGATGCCAATTTCAAACTGTATCAGCTCGCTGATGACTTCACGTGTTTATCGTGTGCTTCGCTCACTCAAAAATGACAGACGACACTTGGAGCTCTCCGGCCGTCTCTTATTACCCAAACATTTATTCATAGCTGTTGGGAAACGTTTGGCTGGTGTCAAGGACTCCATTTCTCATTTTTCAGCTGCTGTACATTGCAGTGAGATTGCAGGTTCAGTTTGGCATGTGCGGCTTTGGGTGGTTGCATAGAGCAGGCCGGCTTCCAATATCAGAGTTGGCAGTTGGATACCCGAGGGCCTGTCTGTTGGACAAAGTGTCCCTGGGCAAGACATTGAGCCCACAGAGGTGGGTAAACACCTTGCATAGCGCAACGATTGGAAAATGTGACCATCTGCATTAGAGCCTGCTGAGGACGTGGAAAATGGGCAATAATCTGTTTGCCACTTCGAAGTAGAAAGATCAGTCAACCGCGCAGCACTCGACCAAAACTCAGCCAAAATCAATAGGCTTTGTCCTCAGACCAGTGGCAATGTTCAGGTGAGGTATCAAAAGGCTCAGTTAAGAACGGCATCACAAGACACTCTGCCGGGTGGATTCGGATGTAAAATGAATTATTTGTGACACGCCAGCAAGTCGAGGAAGATCAGGCAGACAGCACCTCCTGTTTCAGCTGAACAAAGCCAACAAAAAGGCTTGTTTATACCAATACTTTGAGATTATTTAATGTGGAATAAAAGAAGTCACATAAAAGCAAAACATTTCAGGAAGAAATTATGCTCGACACAGAAAAAGAAAACAAAATGCTTCCACCTGAGTGAAGTCGTTTGTCTTGGCTGCTCTCAGGTCTGACTGTAAGAGCCACTTTCCCACCTGGACAATGCTTCTAGCAACCTTGAGTCATGAGCCGCGGGAGGTGTGTGGGAGCCCCCGCGGGCCTCGGACCGAGGACCTTTCAGGCCCGAGTGTTGACAGCGTGTGGGGCACGGCTTGTGACTGAGGCGGCGGAGTATCCAGTGACCCCCGAGTGCTCCTCGGCTGTCAGGTCTGCGGCTCTGCCCCTCCCCGCTGTCTGCTGAGTCTTAATAGACTGTGACGCTCCGAGTGCAGCCCGACGATTTCTGCTCTTTACGACTTTCTTCCCCTTTTGCTCTGCCATCACATCCGATTGCGTTTTTTCACCCAAGGTCAAATTCTCACGACATCACTCCCAGAACTGCTTTTGTGCTTCATGTAAACCTTGTTCGTCCTTTATTTTTCAGTATATGACAGAATAAATCCAAAGTCCTGAAGTCATGCTTCGATTGCTTAGGAAGTCCCAGGTAATTGGAAGTTTCTTTCAGAGGCCACAAGTCAAAACAACCTGCATCGTCTCCCCTTTTTTCCCCCTTTACAGCCTGTAATTAACACAAAATGTAAAGTCGAGTTTGGCACAAACGCCGAACAAAGCGAGCTAATTAAACCGAGACCCTTCAGAGCAGCGACAGGCCAGCGCCACACGGCACATCGCAAAAAAAGTTCAACGCCGTATCTGGAGTGCTGGGCATTTTTGCTCTCATAATTGAAATTTCTTGTGACAGCATTAGCTGGGTCACCGTGATGCCTTCCATCACATGGCAAAGGCAAATGCGCATAGGCAGGGGGATCTGTCACTGACAAATGGATGCAAGGTTTTCCTTTTAAATCAAAAGATGTGCATGAACCGCAATATTGAATGCGGTGCATCTCGCGACGCACGAATCCTGCGCATTTACACGCGCAGTGTGTAAGTTTGAACGCAGACATGTCTGTGATAGGCTGCGGCCGTGTTGAAAGCTTTTTTTACTGTCAAACGGGGTGATTATTTTGGATGCTCTCTGGCATCGGCATATATAGTGCTAGCCTCCTACTAAGTGCGAATGTCCGCGGGCAATCTCTCCATCTGGCAGTCTGCTGCGAGCCAGACCGTCCCAGTCACCAGCCCGTCTCCTCTCTCTCTCTCTCTCTCTCTCTGTGTAACCCAAAGACACGCACAGGGCAACGGCTCGCCTCTTATCCAGCCCGACCCGGCCCGGTCTCAGCATCATCCGCTGTCCTTTGGGTGCTCGGGGCTCTTTGATAGTCTCGCGGGCGACATATGGGAGTCTGATTAGCATATGGCTCGGGGTGAGTGCAGTCCCCAGCCCACTGCAGGACATGGTAAGGAAAGCTGCAGGGAGGAGTGTAATTGAATCACAGCGCTCTCTACCTAAGAGACGGACCATTGCAGGAGAACGCTGGTCCCCTTAACGGTGGCTCTCTACTCAGGTTTGTCAGTTTCATTTCTTTTAGAAATTACACTGACCAGCGAGTACGATTTGGACAGCTTGTGAATTGAAACTACGTCCCTCAGT
>JASSRZ010000080.1:1850962-1864468 GCA_032164315.1 Malacoctenus gilli | reverse complement strand
CTGCAGAACAGACCCTCTCGCATCAAAAAGCCAAATAAGACCAGCGTGCGCTCTCGCTGAGATCTTCAAGTGGATGAAAGCAAAGGAGCTTTTTGTCTTACGGCGTATTCTCTGTTGGGTAATCTACTGTGTAAAATACCTCATTAAATGTACAGTGCACACAATGTCTGATCCAGGAAGACGAGACAGATAACTTTATCCTCGAACAAAAGTGGAGTACCTCTTAAGAGATTAGTTGAGAACAGGGTAATAATCCTGTTTTCAAATGTTCTTTGCTGATAGAGAAAAAAAAATCAGTGGTGGACATCAAACCTAATATTTTACTTCTAAAGGCCACAGATTGCATCTCCAGACAGGTTTCCCCGGCACTTATCTCTGTCAAATGCCACCTCAGATTCTTGTTAGCGGCCTTCTCTCTCATGGTCTTAACTTCTTAATCTTGGCTGAAGAAAACTCCCAAATCATTTTGTCAGATGGCGCCCTAATACACAGCGATTAGCGCCCGTACAAAGGCCACAGCAAGTCCAGAAAGGCCACTTCTCTGCCTTGACATTCACCGACGTGTAACGCTGATTATTTTGGGCCCCGCATCGAAGTCAACTTCGAATTCAAAAGTACACTTGTAGCCTTTGGTGTGTTTCAGTCCACCTTCGTTCCAATCAGACCCCCGAAACGACTCATTTGCATGAAGAGACACGCGGAATCGCCTGTGTGAAGGTGACGATGAAAGGCATCACCATTAGCGTTGTCATAAGCTGCTTTCAGGTGTCACAGTGAGAGACGGGAGTCGCGTGCTGCGTTTTTGTCATCCTCCTCAGGTATTATATTGATAATAGCGATCGCACTCGTTCTGCACAGAGAATAGCTCCCGGCTCGATTATGTGGATTCTATTATGGAGCCATTGTCGGACAGAATCGCGCTAATGTGTCTCTCCCCTCGCCAAATACGTTGCGTGAGATCTTTCTAATGCGGAGCTGACGTTGTCAAAGCAAAACGCGCCTCCATCTCCTGGGAGGCTCTCGGGGCCGGGGCATGATTGTCTCTCTGAATTAATAGCCTCGTGTCGGAGTGAAAACTAGAACGGCAGCATAATTAAAATCCACTCTATATTCCGGGACGGCCTCCCCTCGCGTTGCCAGGTGAGCGATGCCTCGCCGCCCCGCTCGCCCCGGGTGTTTTTTTTCGCGGGGCGAGCGTGCTCGGCTCAGATCGAACGGAGTCGCGCTGGTGGACGCACAACCCTGGATGAATTAGCAAAGAGTGGTGAAAGTAAAAAATGAGGTCGATTAGAAGAGTGATAAATCTAGCGTCAGGGCTAAACGAAAGCGAGTCGGCGTCCGAAATCTTCTCCACTTGCTTTGAATTCGCAGTCGTTTATCAGAGGATTAAAGTGCGGCTCAGCAGGGGATTCTTAACATTGGTGTTTTCTTGCTGGGATCCTCCAATGTGTCTCAAAAGAGGCTGTGGATCTCATCTCAACAGCGACACAGACACACTGTCCAAACATATCAACACTCTATTTTTTATCACTGAACTAAACCATCCAAACTTTTGTGTCTTTGTGCACAAAGGCCTTTTTTTCTTCATTGTTGTTATAAAGGTGTCTCAATGTGCATTGGCGAGCACTTCTCATTTGCTGAGACAATGCACCCACCTCACAGGTGTGGCCCATCAAGACACTGACTCGACAGCATGACTAATGCACAGGTGTGCCTCAGACTGGCCACAATAGAAGGTCTCCAGCATGTGCAGCTCCGTCACACAGCACAATGCTGGTTTCAGATCAGCGTGCAGCTGGCGCCCACAACATTGAACTTGTATTTCTCAGTCGTCTAATCGCCGTCTCCAAATGCAGTAAGCGGCCAGCATGGCGGTCAGGTGCCACCCAAACCTGATCCAGGAGCAGCTGACCGCTGTCACTCTCAAACAATGAGTGTCTACTGACAGACCGGGGTCTCAACCTGAAGACCCCTCACAGGAATGTGACCCTCCCCTCATTAATGACATCTCAGCACATACAGGAGAACTTCCAGGAGTTTGACTTTTTCACTGACTGAGGAGGAAAAGAAGACAATGAAGAGATTTAAGTAAAACATCAGATTTGTACTGCTACTTGTACTCATACTGTATGGAAGAATGTATTACTTGATTTTCAGTGAAATATACAAATGTCATCTTGATGGCTCTTCCAGAGGCCAACCCCCTCGGACCCCTCGTGAACACCCAGCGGTCTCCTGAGGTCTCCCAGACCCCAGGGTTGGGAACCACTGTTCAAGCAATGAACGTATACTTTCCATCTGCATTCACGGCGTTTTTGAGCCCACGTTTGCAGCGCCAGGTAAATTATTCATGAACACCTCGGTCAATCACTCAGAGCTTGTTGTTCGAAGTGTCACAAAAGAGCCAACAGCTGACATTCAGCAGCGCATAAGAGACACAAATCGATTTTCCAATATTATCAGAGGCCAAAGCTGCAGTTATTCTCTTCACACCCACGCGCAGTTAGACACAAAATTCGGCGTTTACTCTTTAAGTTTAATTTTCCGTGATGAATTGCGGCGATTCGCTTTCCAACAATACAAACGGATTATCTAAATTGGATATTTCCCACCAAAAGCTTCACTGTAACAGCAACATCACACGAGTGTCACCGATCTGCTCCACCGTCGCCCCTTCTTCGAGGCCTCCTCCACCTCGTGATGGGCTCAGTCGAGGCAGGAGTCAAACTAACAACTCCGCCAATCAGCCCTGCAGGACTTCTGGTCCTGTTTGAGTTTACATGCAAAATACAAATCAAGACCAAGAACATCACACTCTACGTCTGTAGAGGGCGCTGTGTCTGTTATAAAAAACAGCTGTTCTTAAAATAAACTCAACTGACTTCAAGAAGGTAAATTAATTTTTTTTTCCTCATCTGTGTGAAAAGGAATCTCTCCTGCTTCCTGGTCGCAATGGAGTTCGTTTTCTGCGTATATTGCTTCTTATCAATCCGCTGATGCTTCATCTCCTCCTTGTGGGTGAAATCACATCATTTCCATACCAAGTCTTATTTCAGCTGAGCTGAGCCAATAATTTGATTTTTCTCAAGCACATGCTGAACGTACGTGTGCATGCTTGCATGGAAGCATAACTTTATGTCCCTCTAATGAAACAAATCAGTTTCATCGAGATGTATTTGTAATGTTGTGAAAGGGTAGTGTTGTAAATTCTCTCACGTTTGACCACAGAATATCTTGCTTGGGTCAAATAATGAACTGTGAAGGTTGTGTGACGTGAAGCAAGGTTCATCGATCAACCGTTTGCTGTTCACAAGATCAGCAGCCTTCATGTAAACACGCTATTTTTGGGAGATAAAGCTCTGAAGCTCAGACAACCAGAGAAAGAAGAAACAACCTGCAAAATAACCTCGGCCAAAAATCCAAAGGAGCAAACAGGACCGAACAAACGTCTGCACCAAACCGCAGAGGTCAAATGAGCACGCTGACAAAGGTGCAGAGAAAGGGGGTGGAGGGGGGAAACAGGGCAGAGGTTCACACAGACAAAAATACGACATAGTTTGGCAGCATCACAGATTGTGACACTGACGTCGCAAAAGGGTGTGGGTCCAGATCCAGGTCCAGAAATATGCATGTTGTGCTTATTATACATATACAATGAAAACAAGAATGATTCTATTCCACAAAATGCATTGGCCCAAAAATAAATGGAGATTCCCATTTTCACTTCAATCAATTAAGCTCTCTTGCAGTACTTCTCACAGCCACAAGAGGGGCTGTGACTGGTTAGGCAGCAACCACTACAGCACTATATCTATAACATATAAATAGGCTTTTACTATTGATAATCTACTTAAATGCTATTGACAGATGGAGAAGCTGGCACCTCTTCACTGGAGATGATGGCAAACCATTAAGTGTCTGTTTTTCGTGCTCTGTGTTCTTCTGCATTTGTGTCAGGAAAAGATGTCCCGCGCGAACAGAATTGTGCTTGAGCCGGAACACCTCCAGAAAGTGCACGCTGGGACGTCAGAGGGAGTTCTTTGGAGCTCAGCTCCTTCAAGACCGACGAGCTCCGTTTTACTGCAGAGGTGCACACGATGGGACCCCTCCGAGCCTCCCAGGCCAGGCGAGGGAGCAGGTCAAAGCCTTTAATTACCCGGGAATAGAGACGGACTGCCTGCTGTCTCGCTCCCAAAATGCTGACCCTGTGTGCGGGAATCCCCAGCACAGCCTGCTGGAGGAGACGCAGCACTCCAATTTATGAGTCCTGTTCAGATCTATCTCCCTCCCAGACTGCTGGGGTCCTTATGGTTCACAACCAAGCTGGAGGACAAGAGTTAAGATGTTTCTTTCTTTTCTCAACATCAGCGCTCATCAGTTCAGCAGGATGTCCTGTTACAATTTTTCGTCAGAGAAAGAGCAAAACACCTCCAAATGAGCGCAAGGACACTGCAGCAAAGACGGGACCACCAGAAATCAATGCAGGAGAGAACAATCAAGACAAACGCACGGAAATGGGCTTGAGAGCAATACCGAGACCAAAAACTGGTCAGGTTGTAAGGAGACACTCATTCAATTGCAGGAAACAGTTAAGGAATACCTTTGCTATTCTAGAGAACACAGATAGAGAAGCAGTTCATGCATGGGAAAAACACTGAGCACTGTGCTGCGCCACCTGGAGGTGGATGTCAGGCCAGCGAGAGGCCAAAAAGGGACAACATGGAATTCTTCAGCGACCTCCAGTCTCAGACAACATGGTAATGAGAGAAAATCAAGGACATCGCGCGCTGTCCCAGCATGGGGGAGGCATCATCAAGGTGGGATAAGGAAGAAGAAAGGAAAAAAAAGAGTCCTACCGAAAGAGCGGTGTTGATGCATCCCGGTTAAAACAAGTCGGGGTGATCCAGCGAGTGGTCCGTCCTTGACTTTAATCCAGGTCTTTGAGGATCCAGAGTTCCAGGCGGCAATTCAAGGTCAGGTGTGTGAGCGCCGTGACGTCTGGGAGGATCCACTGCACGACTGGTGACACAGAAAAACAACAGTCTTGTTACAGAAACCTGAAATAAAAACTATGCTAAAGTCCTTTTTTATCCTGCTCAACATTTGTAGCACAACTTAGCTTCAGAGTGACACTCCAAAAAGTAATTTCCCAGAACGACTGCAAAAGTCACCCAAGTACAGATATACATTTTTAGCTCCTGTTTTCACATCCCGACTGTGACTTCCTCCTGGAAGTCTTCAGCCATGACCCAAATCAAGGAGTGAAATAATAAAAGAATTAATCACCAAGAAGGATGAATTAAAAACAAAAAACACCCTTAAAGTGGCATTTACCAATAAAACAGTGACAAAGAGAACACAAACACGAAATCACTCCAAAGAGGAGAAACGATCGAGGTGCCCAAACAACAAAATACAATAAAACTTCGAAAAGAAGAAGAGAAAATCCTTCGTAGAAGAGAACAAACTCACCCCAGTCTGCTATCAGTTTCAGTGGGAAACACGATGCTACTGGGACCGGGAGGCTACACGCACGTAGCCGGACCAGACGGACGCAGATGAGCGGGAGCAAGCGCTGCAGGTGTGCTCGCAAGTGCTAAAGTCAGTCACCAACGGTCGGAGCGGGAGGCCAACAACGCAGCCGGAAGTAGGGCAGAGATGGGCGTCAAAATAAAACAGGAAGTGCCAGGAGCAACATGGAGAGAAGACAAGACGTGATAAAGACGACTGAAAACAACCTGAAAACTTTCCATCCAATTGAAATTATTCAACAATACAATCAATTAGAAATCTCTTTCTATTTTTAGGTAATAAAACTTTAAGTTAGGGTTTTTTTTCTCTTTTTTTACAGCCCTGGCTGCTGTTGTGCTGCAGCCCCTATTTAAGCAAAACCCACAAAACTAATCAAACACCCATTGACAGGGTTCAATTAGATTTACGGCGTCTGTTTATTTTTCCTTCTGGAGCTGAAAAATAACGCTAAGCTGTTTTTCTTTGCTATCTCGCTTTTTTTTTTTTTTCTAAACTGAAGCATGCATCATTTAGCTCAATCTATTTTTGTGCCACTACCTGTGGTCACCCTGCTCTGTTTACTCCGTGTCAGTAATCCTCCAGACGGATGCCTTTTGCCTCTCATGGCTTTTCGCACACGTTCCGCCCCCCTTCTCCCCGAGCGGCGGGTCATTACAACCTGATGGCTCCAGAAAAGCCACCGCCCACCACAAACTGCCACTTTCCCTAAGTAACCCGACATTTTTCCCCCCTTCGTCCTCTAAGCCTCTTTTGCCCCCACCCAGAATATCCTCTCCCTCCTATCTGCCTGTGCTACGATTTATCTCCTCATCCCACCTTTGTGTTCTTTTTAACTCTCTCTCTCTCTCCCTCCCTCCCTCTCTCTAGCTCTCTCTCTCTCTCTCTCTCTCTCTCTCTCTCTCTCTCTCTCTCTCTCTCGTCACCTGTATGTCTCATTGCTTGGATCATGTCCAGATCCGACCCAGATGCCCCCGCGGACCAGAGGCGCTCTCTTTTTCCCCCACTAATGACCTTGCTCGGTATGGCAAGTCAGCGGTGGGCTGTCGCTGAAAACCTGGGTCCAGCGGTGCTCCAGGGACTAAATGATTAATTTTGTTCTTTTTCAGAGTTTGTGAAGCAGCAATGTCCCCTTCACATACCGATGTATGACTCACAGAACGCATATCGCAGAGACGGAAACGCTCTGCGAGAGCTTTGAATATTAATTTGTCGTCAGGAGAGCGCGAAACACCAGGAAAGGCGTGCACCTGATCAAGCGCCGGGTGCCGAGCGCCGCACACACAAATATCACTCGTGGTGTGAGCGCAGAAGACTGGATTCGTTACTGTTTACGTGTAAAAGGAGGCCCATCCAGCTGTGACCGAACACGAGGAACCACTCTATTGATTGGGCTTCCTGTAAGAGCTGGCACATGTTTGTGTCGGGGGCATCCGACCATCCATCCGTTGGCTAAACGACGAACCGTGTCGCAGGTCACAGGGGGGGGGGCTGCAGCCTGTCACAGCGCACGCTGGGTAAGAGGCCGCCGCAGGGTAGCAGAGGTCACACACGTCCCCTCAGACAGCTGTAACGACCCAGTGGCGTGCGTCAGTCATTATTGATGACCTCACCACGTTATTTCTTATGACTTCATAACAAGTAGTTTTATTTATTAAACAGAGCCCGATGTTGCAGGACTTTATTGTTATCCCAGCAGTGCACCACGTGTTTATTATGATACTTTCAGACGTCACGCGATTGTTGTAGTTCCCTCTCGAGATTGCCGACGAAGCAGTTACTATTTCTAGAGCTCTGAAGCTCCTGTTCACGAGAAGAGACGCACCTCTTCAATCCAGAACTCACTTCTCCTCATGATTACCGATACACCAGCCTCCTTCACCATGTGACACACCAGTGGCCTGAAAACAACTGTTGATGTTTACATGATGGTCGTTTGTTGTTTTGTTGCTGGTCTGTCTCGCTCTGCGTTCCTGCTGCTGTAACTTCATCTGGAGCCGATGGGGTAAATCACTAACTAGACGGATCCACGCGCTGCCGACGACTCGGCTAATGTGTTGCTGCGAGACTAAAGTGATATAGCCGCGCGCACATTGTCACAACAGGAAACACTGAAGAGCATAATTGAAGTCATTTTCGCACACAATTAGGTACTTTTATTTGCATCAACTCTTCATTGCTATATTTTACTATGACTGTAATCAGTTCTTGTATTGAGTACAACATGCACAACGCTTCATGATGTTGAAGAGGGATCATTTCCACATGACTGAATTAACACCGCTGCCTGAAAAGCGATTGCGCCGGGACTGCTGACCGTTTACAGCCTGAAACGCCGCCAAAATGAACCTAAATAATTCAGCACTTTACTAAAATGTCTTTGTTTTTTCTCCCCCTCCTGCGTTTCCAGACCTCTTGCCTTTGTCTTTACGAGCCATGATGAGCGCTCGTTCAGCCTGCAGATGTGCCGTTCAGCTGGTTGGCAGGGGCTGAATGCGAGCCCGAATGTGCCGCTCATCAAACGCCATTGAGCAATGACAATGCAGATCAGATTTAGCCACTGCGGCTGCTGCATATCTCTGACAAAAGTAACGGCAAAGGAGAGAGAGGAAGAAATACCGGAGGGAAGGATTTACGTTCACCTTGCAGTTGAGATAACCTTGATGCGGAAGAATAAAACTATCGTCATACTTTCGTTTGCCAGCGACCTCGCTGTAATTTCCCTTTGGTTTCCTGTTGGTTTCCTTCACACCTGGCATGCTGCTGCAGTCTTCGCTGCGTCTCTCTGACTGTGGACAAATTGGAGTCGACAGATATAAACTTTCCCTGCAGCTCTCGAGATACAGTTTGGAGGTTTTTTTTTCTTCACTCACTCTCGCCTAAATTTTTTTGCTGGACAGTCAGTCCAGGTCAGACCGGCACCACCTGCAGATAGCTTCCCTCCCTCACAGTGGAATAATTCATTTCATATCATTTAGAAATCTTTTTTAAAACTCCCCCCGCAGAGTCCGAGGCATTCACTGCCCTCTTCTGAAGGTCTCTCCGAGAGCTCCTTTGGATCCGGGCGCGACGCGAGCGCACTCTTCAAGAGCAAAGAGTCGGAACATCAGAGGGGGGAGATAAGACGGGTTGAACTTGGTTCTAATCATTTGCACACAATCTGCAGCCCCTGAGACCACTTTTTTTTTAAAATACGTGAAAACACACGAGACAAAACTCTCTTCATTTATTTATATTCACTGAGTGTGGATCTTCTGTAAATGTGTGGCGTTTTCTTGGCCAATTTGCATCTTTTTGCAGCACTTCCATGGAAAAAAAACAAACACTGGTGCTTGTTGTTTCTAGCATAGCTTGTGTTTTATCAAGCTTGTTGTCTTGGTGGAAAATTCATGGGATAAGGATGTAATTTGATGCAAAACTATGGTGGTTTTAACAGTCATGTGTGTTTAAACTTTCAAAATAAAAGCCATTCATTGGTACATCAACAAATTATCACTCTGCAAAGGAACAAATTGAGTTAAATTGCAAAAATCATATGTGTGTTTTAAGTGCAAAAAGGAGATAACTAACTGAATCATCATGGTGTTAACTCACAGTGATTGTCAGATAGCCTCACCGCAGCGAAATGTGTTCATCACACCGAGTTCTCCTTCACGTTGGCAGTGCAACTCTCTGTCAGCGCTCGTTCTCCCCACCAGTCCATCAGTCAGCTAACAAGTCATCATCACGCCGTCCCTTTTAATTGGAGCTGTGACACTGTCAACCCCATCAAACGGTCCCTCATTATCACACTTGTTATCTGTAACAGCATTTGAACCGGCTTAAGCAGCTGAATGACGATTCACATTAAAAGTGGCATCAACGCTTTGTGTTGAAATCAGATTCTTTGTCATCCCGCGTTGCACGGTTCAGGAATCAGGACGAGTTGGCGCGTAACAACAGCAACATATGGAGTGACTATAAAAGACAGAGTGATTTATCGAGTGAATAAAATCGATCACTATGAGAATAAAGCGTGTTCATGCAGTTGGGAAAGAGATTGCAGTTAAGAATGGGTATAACCTGAGGCAGCTGTTGCTGGCGATGAGGAAATAACGGTATATGGCATATGGATACGACATTTGATTACATTTGCTTTCATTTATGAAACCCCCAATAATAACAAATCATCTCCAAATGAGAAAAAAGGGAAGAAAAAAAAAAACCAAACATAATGTGGAACCGCCGACCACGAATTCCCAGAATTCCCAGAATTCCCAGCTCCACAGATGTTGGTCTGGAAATGATGCCCAAAACCCTCACTGGTGTCTCCACAAGCAAGATTTACATTCTAAGCTGAGTTCTCTGCTCTACAAAAACTCAAACTACTACTTTTACAAAAAAAAAATCATTTTTCTCCACGAGGAGAAAAGGAGTCATATACGAGGGCCAAACAGAATTGGGGGGGAGGGGGGGATTAATTTCCATTTTGGGCCCCTTTGACCTCGCGAGTTCCTTTCCTGGCTAAGGCTTTGAACTGGTGAAATCTTGAATAGTCAAGACCCAAAGTTGTTGTGTTACTGCTGTTCAGCCTGAGGCGGCACACCATGTGTGGAATTTAAATTATAATGGTCGAAAACCTGGAACTTGACTCAGTAACAAACACAATTGCAGCAACGGAACACTGCGTGCTGGCCTGCTAATGTTACAACCACACCTTGTTATTTCATTTTGTTTTCAACTGCGTGTGATCCATATTAACCTGGAGATCAAGGAGACGCAGTTTACTTTGATTATTTATGCTGGATTGAGCTTTAAAATCTCTCTAATTGTTGCATCAGAACAACCAAGCAGCTGAGAAATTTCCTGTGCATTTGAGTTGTATAAAGACCCATAAACGTGTCAATGAATTATTACTCATTTATAAAATAGAGTGAGAGAGGTCATTCAACAGGTAAATACTAAAAACACACTGAGTTCAACAACTCGCTGGCTTAATGAATGGCTGCAGGACAGTTGGGAAAAAGGGACATCTTGGACAATTGGCTAAAAACCTCACCAACAAGTTGGCTTTGTTATTTTGGAGGTCATGGAGTTCAGGAGTGAGCAGTGCTGCCAGATGGGGCAGGATTTAATGTGGGATACAGTGAGGTGACATTCTTGACACGAGTTTGGACAGAGGTGATGATTTGGGCTCCTTTTGAAGGAGTTGGAGAGGTTTATGGTACATTTGTGTCGGAAAACTGTCACTCAGATCTGGCAACCCGGACTATAGGCAGAGTTGTGGGAAGAAAGGTTGAGCGAAAGATTGGAGATTTTTGTTGCCCCAAGCAGCCGTCACTCACAATGTCACAAGCCTCAGGCCTGTTTTTTTTCGTTGTTTTCAGATTGCTGTTGGGCTTTTTCAACGATATGCGAGACCACTTCTCCTACCATCACATTACAGTGAAGCCAACCACTAATGGACACTCCCACGAAGCACAGACATGCAGAAGAGTCTCGTCATGGTTTTGTTAAAAATTTCACTTCAAGCAAAGGCTCAGACGAGGTGACAATTTAGCAATTGGTGATTTTTTAACTTTCTCCAAAACAGTTAATGTGTAGATGTTTTTTCTAAATGAATCTGAAATAAAAATTGAAACTGAAATTAAAATAAATCAAAGGAAACGTTGAAAAATTAAGAAATAACAACTGATGATAAAAAAGAAAAAAGTAATTTTAATAACAGAAAAAAAATTGCAATTTTTAATTACTGAAACAGAGGTTATCTGTTATTGCAGATGAACTTTCCAAAGTAAATATTTGATTGTATTCGTTTCCCCTCTAGAAACAGCTGGCAGGTCCAGTCGGGTGTAAACAAGAGGTTGGTCAGAGATCCAGCCAGGATCTGGGGAGCTGGACTTACATCAAAGGGGTCTCCTGAATCAGACCAGCACCCTGCTGCTCCACCTGTAATCATCTTGTTCAGCGAGATCTTCTCTCCAATGCCAGACTGCGCCGCACTGCAACACTTAAAAAGCCTCATTTATGCCAACGAGCCGTTTCCACTCAACTCCCCATAAATCCCGACTGCGTTCAGGCGTTCTCAGGTTCTTCAACCCTCTCTTTTTTTTGGGATTAATGTGAAAATGTGAGAAATGGAGCACAATCATCCCAATACTGGGCGGACATTTGTCTGGCTAATGAATTTTTGACCGATGTCGGAGGGTGGCGAGCGAGGCGGCTAGCAGCGTTTAGCTCATATCGCCGGCGGGCGCCGGGGAGCCAGCGGTCCATGCCAGCGGCATGCGAGTCATTTATCTCTCTTACGCTCTGCATGGCATTTCTTTTGGGTAAGCAGTAATTTATACCACAGGCGATGACAGGCAGAAAAATACCTCCCGTGTTTTTCAAAGGCGGGACGAGGGGGGGGGGGGTGGGGGGGGTGGCTAAACGTCGCCGTCCCCCATCTGTCTCCATTGGCCTTTCGATGCGCACACTCGAATCTCTTCATCTGCGCCTCTCCGGCGCCGCCGTCCCGTTTACGGGCCTATAGGCAGACAGGCAGAGCACACTTGACTTCCTCCCACGCTCATCTGCAAATTCGAGCGATGGGACGTTAGGAGGTGGGGGGTGGGGGGGGGCACAGAAGGACAGATCATTTAGATATAATCTGTCACTGAAATGTAACGAGCCCAGGCTAACGGGTGGGGCGGGGGGGGGGCTCCTCACTGAGGTCACTCTGGGACTGATGCTGATTCGAGTTGATGTGATTTAAGGATAAGTGGAACGTTGATACAACCAAAATGATCAGGGCGGTGGGGGGGGGGGGTTCAAAAGAGACATATACATGGGAGCAATTTAAAAGGCCACTTTGACACATGAGTAAAAAAAAAACACACAAGAAAGGCGCTCGCAGAGTGAAAACAGGCAGTTTCTACCGACGTTTGTGATAAACTTTCGAATGAGATTAAATTCTCTACATAAACTTTGCGAAAATCTGGAATTTGATCGTAAAATCTTTGCAGCGCGCTGCCATTGATTTGGTGTCCGCCTTCCCTCCTTTGTCCTTTCTTTGGTGTCATCGATCAAACAACCACAAGTTTTTGTGCAAGACGATAATTAAACTCACCGTCCAAATTTGTCGAATCGATCAAACCTGCTTTTTTTCTCTCCTTGTTCTTCCATCTGCATTTATTCTCCAGTTGACTGTAAAAACAAACAAAAAAACGCATTTCCATCACATATAAGTGTTATTTATGAGCTGTTTATGGAGCTGATTGTCTCAGCTGGATGGCGGACCATTCCAATGTGGCCTTACAGGGGGGTTGTCCTGTACTCTGCTGTTTCACGAGAGCTGTCGTATTAGAAAATTAAGGCGAAATATCCCCAAAATATCCAAGTTTCACAGTTCGTTCCATGCTGGTTGACGTGTCTATTGCTCCTGAACGCACCACTCAGCCTCCTCACTCTATGAAATGCTGACCTCCTTTTGATCTCAAAGCAATCCATATATATCAGAGCTCTCCTGCCATTTCATCCTGACGGCTCCCTCAATTTCTGCAGAACTTGAACGCATCAACAGTGACGACATTCTACCGTCTTTCCCTTGGACGTGTATCCATTCGCCTGTCGTGTGAAAAAGGTGGGAAACAAAAACCCTCCTTTAATTGCATCGCAGTTTACATATTTCTGCACGCAGTCTGGAGCCTAAACAGCTGTGAATAAATAAATTAGATAACAACAGAGTGGAAATCGTAGAACTAACAAACAGTGACATTGCGGTATTAATCCCAGAGCCAGGGGCATGTCTGGTGGAAGGCCCGCCTCTCTGCTGAAATGGGCCTCGGCTGTGTGGGAGAGAGAAAAAAACAACAACAAGCAAACAAAAAAACGGCTCAGTTGTCAGAGAGGCTAAGTGCGAAGGCAACACTGTTAGTCATCGATCGTGAGCGATGAGGTGGAGGGTCACTCGCTGTTTCCTGCTGGAGACGGTACAGTCTGTGCGTGTGTGTGTTT
>JASSRZ010000080.1:1823548-1841917 GCA_032164315.1 Malacoctenus gilli | reverse complement strand
CAAAGCCGAAATCTGACAGCGCGATCAAACTCCGACACCAGATGTTGGCTGCTTACAGCTGATCTTTTCCTTCAGACGGGAGGATTTGAGTCGACGGTGGGCGAAAGCGGGGAGGGCGACAAGCACACAAAGGACTGAAGTCCTCCATCGATCGGCCATGAGATGCGAAGCTGGTCTGAAAGGCTAAGGTGGGCTCAGGTGAGGTTCTCCATCGGGGCCTCTGGGAGGAAATCCGCGAGAAGTTTGCTCGTGGTTTTCCTTTAAAAACGAAACTTTTACGACGCAAAGGTCATAAAAACAATCACCATTTATGAAAATCAGACACCTGCGAGACTGCTTCGGCTGCATCAAAATGTGTGTTCGTTCACTTGGAACGCAGGAAAACAACGCGCACAAAATTAGGACTGAAACCACAGCTAATTCCTTCTCCGCATGTATTCCATTCTAGACACTAATAAAGTCACAAATGATGAGTAACTGAGCAACAGTTGAAGCTGAACAGCTTTACAGATGATGTCAAGGCGGCCGAGCCAGCTGTGCGCGTTCAGATCGTCTGAAGGCATCCATTTGCCCGACTTCTCCCTTCGGCAAGGACTTTAAATGTTTCTAACTCCTCCAACTCATCGTTAAGCCAACAGGAGAAGTAATCCAGCAGTTTGGGGGGTTTTGAGCCTTTCTCAAGAGCAAACAAACCAGTCAAGGCTCTCAAGCTTCGGATAACTGGACCTTCAGCGTTGATTTACCGTTTATTTCCAAGCGTTTATACTGACTTTTTGGGGCGGTGGAACCTAATATTCGGATTTATTCTAAATTCTGAGGGCGTGCCGGCGATGAGGATTCCAACTCTCATCTCGGCTTCCGAACGCAGCGCAGCTTGGGCGTCCTTGTCCCTATTTCTGGATCGGTGTGTTTACAGGTCGGAGCAGCCGCACCGCCTGCATGTCCGGCGCTTCAGCCGAGGCTTATCCGGGACTTAGGCGTCGACTTATTTTGTTGCATGCCCCCCCCCTACCCCCACGTAGCGCACAGCAGTGCTTGGCGAAAAAGACGCGTCCGCGACCGCGCTGACATCACACAGGCAAGATTACACAACCGACGCCATCTGCTCGTCTTATCTATTTATTTTTGCTGCCATTTTTTTATCCTTCCTGTAAGATTTTGCAGATTTTTGCACCATCTCGCGTCCAGCGTCACGGCGCCGCCCCGTGCTTGCAATTAAATAAGATCAGACCCGCTCGTATCGGGGGCCGTTATCAAAGGCAGGCTCCGGCGTGAAACAGATGGGGCTGGCGGGGGCGCGGTGCCGTTGCCGCGGCCACGCGCACACCTGAGCGAGCCGCCACAGCCGAGTAACAGCCGTCACAATTATACCATCAGCGCACATCATCCACCCCCCCCCCCGGGGGGGTCAGTGAAAATAACTGGCTGGATCTGGAAGCCAGCGCAAGCGTGTGTGGCAGACACCAGAAGGGAAGCAGCACAAAACGGAGTGGAATGAGTGAAATTGGTGTTTTGGCAGGCGGTTGGTTCGTTCGCTGCGTCCAGGGTGGGAGGGGTAAAAGGTCACGGGGGGGCAAAGGGACAAGAGGACAACGTATGCCATCTAATCTAAAGAACTCTTTTTACTTTACAGGGATTAAAGCCACCAGGAGGGCGCACAAACACCTCCGTCGAATGTGATTCATGCTCTCATTCCTTTGCTGAACCTTACAAACACATGCGAGCGGTCGACGAGCATTTGACTTCCAGAGTAAAACTCGGGGCTTTGTTTACGCAGCCTGCAACCGTCACACGTTTTTGGCAGTATTCTCGACATTTTTTTTGCTCACCCTCCGATTTAAAAAGCACAAAAATCCCAATAAATCCGTTTCAGTCAACGTTTACACTCCTCACTTCCGAGTCGAACAAAGGCAGAGCCGTCGTGCGTCACACGTGCAACTCACTGTTTGCGCCAAGTCACAATTTGGAATAAATGTGCGGTCCTGAATAATTTCGTCATTTTTTTTCGACCCAAAATGACTGATTGTATACATGTTCTGACAGGTTGATGTTCATTCTCTTTCACTCGTTCGTTTTTTTCCATTATCGAGAGAAAAGAACGGGTTGCGCTCATCTGCACGGGTCAAGCAAGTGAGTATGCAGTGGCTGTTGAGATTCACGCCTTCAACTGAACTGAACGAACAGACGACACAGTGAATCAAACGCTACAGGCAAAGTGTCCCAAATCATATGTTGTGAGAACTAATTAAATGCACCTGAGTGGAGCCAGATGGGAGTTGCTGGAATTGATGGGAAACACAGGACAGTCTGACATGACATGGAGGTAAGTGTCGTTCTGTTTTCCTGCCAATCAAGACTTGAATGGGAAAGTAACAGGTACACCGAGTCTCGCTTTGTATCGAGAATCCGTAATGAGTGTTATTGTCATCCTAACCCCGAGTGTGTGCGTGCGTGTGTGTCCAGGAAAAAAGAAAAAGTCCTTTTCGCACGCCGGAACGTAAATCGGCGCCGCTAATGCATTCGGTGCGCTCGCCGTTCGGGGTCACTGTGGTCAGTAAACATGCAGGGAGGGGGCTGTAAAAAGGGGCTCGGTGAGAGGTGAAAAGGAGCTGGATCGGTACTGTGAAGAGCAGCCCCGTCTCTTTTCGATAATAGGACGTCTCAGACTGTCAAAACTGTCATTCCCTTCCATTTTTAATGGTATTTTTCCTTGCACTATCACATCCCCGGGTTTCAGAGCAACCGTATGCTCGATTATGTACACATAATGTGAAAAGTGGAGTCGGATGTCTTGTTTTCAGCTTCGAAAAACCTCAAAAACAACGCAACCAAAAGCAAAAATGGAAAAAAACCCAGCAATCATTCAGGTTCTCTCAAAGAAAAACAGCCGACGGTATTTTTTTCCAGCTCGGGTCTTTCTGCTGGGCTGCGTTGAGCCGTCACGAGTCCTTGGCATCCTGAACCCGAGGCTGACCCCCCTCCCCCCCTCCCCGTCTGAAAACGCCACGGTGAGGACGCAGCGGAGTTGCCTCCCGATGTCATCGCGCTCGCATAATGAGCTCTGACATTCAACGCTCCTCACTGCGCCGACATGATTGCTGTCTCACCGTAATTAGCCCTGACCTCCGGGACCGGGAGGGGCAGTGACCCCTCCCCCCCACCCACCCCCACCCCCTCCCCCCCCCTCCCTCGTTGCGACTGGTAATGACTTGCCGGATCTCGACACTGACAGGCGCGTGTTAAAAAGGGTCAGCGCGGAGACGAGTCCGGCGGCGGCTGACAGCGCGAGCGCACAGGTTTGGGATGAATGGCCTTCTGACGAGGGTCTCGCTCCTGAATGCACAGGTAATCACTTCAAGCCCCTCTGAATAGATACAGTAACCCTGTGTGTGTGTATGTGTGTGTGTGTGTGTGGGGGGGGTTGTTTGCTTGACACGTGCAGTTTTTTATCTTCTTTTTTTCAACTAGTTTGCTCGAATAAAGTCACAAAAAGGATCATTGGATTGTGGGCACGCGCTCGTGAATCCCGACAACACGTTTCGGCTGGTTGGAACTGATTGAGGAGATTTTTCTCTCCAAAATTCTGACCCACAGATTTGATGGTTTTTGAAACAAAGTCCAATAAACGAAGCCCAATGACTACGGAAATTGGATTTTTTTTGGAGGGGGAGGTTATTTCTTTGTTGCCGCGGTGTTTATTGGCATTTCTTTTCCTACCCTGTTGGGGAGCTTGTTCATTTCCCTTTCAGATGGCGCCCCTTCATTTGTGGGATGATCAGCAGAGCCCAGGATGTGGATCTGCAAAGTATTACAAAAAAATATTGTTTTATTCATTCGTTCTTCTTCTGCACTGCTTCTTCCATCCCAGGCTGCTGGATCACGTCCCAGCTGTCCATCACGGGCCCAAAAACAACATTGTTTATCGGGCGATTTGCAAACAGCGTGACTTGTGAGAAGTACACGAGCGCTCCAATATATGACGCACGGCGGCGTGGCGGCGATGGTTATTGGCTCAGAGGGAGACAGCTTTGCTTTGGTAGCCGCCGAGGCACGTTCCATATGTGTATGCTTCGGACAGATGTGTTCATTTCTTACCACTAATTGTCACATTTTCTCTAACAGCTTGTTCACACTCACCAAGCTGCCTTTGTGACCTTTCACGCTGGGGGCTCCTCTGAAAATATAGGAAGACAACATTACAATACATACACTTGAATTTACTGAACTTTTCTCAACATTTATAAAGAACATGCCAAGAAGACTTGCCTGAAAACCATAAAACGACTCTTATTTGAGCCTTTGACTGTTTTTGTCCTGGTGATGTTGCCATGGCAACGACTGATGCTGCCCTGGTGGGCTACGCGTTTAAAAAATAAGTATAAATCTCTTCTGCTGACTCAATTCGCTTAGTATCAGATCAATAGTGCAGCAAGAGTTTCTACACCGGAAACAAGCCCTGATGCGTTAAAACAGTCGTGACCTATTTATCGCCACTGGTGTAGTTTTCATCGTGAACGCCAGCTGAACGCAGTCTTCCCGTTTGTCCACAGGTGAGGTTTACAACTCAGAGGTTTGGATGATCGTTGTTGCGCTGAACTCTACTCAGGCTGTAAAAAAGAAGTCTGGCACTTCATCAGACCTTTATACTCCTTGTACAATGCGCGGCGTCTGCGTGGATCCGATCTCAGCCGTCCGATTGTGTACACCCTCTCATCTCCCCGGTAATTGACTCCATTCAGGTGTCATTAACTCATGTGTCAAGCACTTGTTAACTACAACCGCAACGTTCAACAGCCGAGGTTTACCCCGAGCTTAACACTTCATCACATTTACATTCAGACCTGGCGGCAGCTTTATTACGAGCGCGCGGGAGTGCACTGCCAAGGCCCCCGCTGTTCCAAAGGCACTGTAAATAGGGCAAAACGACGTGCGCTGAATTGCCGCGGCACCACGCTGAAACGGCTACAGCCGAAGAGATGGAAATTGGAGACGTCGATGTTTTACACATTAAGTACAGCAAATTTGTTGATGCCGGCTGAAGTCAGCGCGCGCGCGTGTGTGTGTGTGCAACTCGGCGGTGCCCGTGGTGCTAATTACTACTTGTATTGATTCACTGGTCGGGGTGGTTTGTGAACCTCCTGAGTTACTTAAAGGAGCCCGATTCCTCCTCTCGGTCTAAACAGGGGTGCAGTGTTGCATGCAGTCACTAAATGCGGTCAGAGTGTTGAGTAATGAGGTTAACAGTTTGTTCAAGTAACTCTAAAGAGGCGGCGAAGGTTTCGGGAGGAACGCTTTGTTTGGATTCAGCGCATCGCCTCTCAGCAGCCACAGGTGTGAGAGTTAAAAGAGAAATCAGTGATACATTCAACTGTGAGTTGAGGAGGAATTTTGCAAGTTCAAGGTACGAGATATGAGAAAAGTAACTCTTGGACGACTTGAATTGTCTTTCTTGACTGTCCACAGAGTTGCTTCATGGTGGTGTTGCTGTGACACATAAGCTTTAATGGTTTGTTGGTTTAGTCGCAAAGTGGGAGAGTTGGGAGAGGAAGAGCTTCAGTAAACTGGACGCGACAACAACTACATAGCAGTAGACGAGTCCTGAGGTTTATGCTGTGCTGCTGATGCATCACTGACTCTTAAAAACAGTTGATTCAGGTTAAAGTAGGATGTTTTTGATGTCTTCTAATCCGATTGGTTGGCACTGAGAAGGTCTGGGCACGATGAATGAGTTAGGTAAGCAACTTTCAAAAAGTTATGGATGCCATCCATTCGTCCATCCGTCCGGCCGTCCATCCTCTCAACTGGCCACCCAGGAGAAACTATTCGTACAAATGCACCTTGTGCAAAGATTTCTTTTTCTCCCACTGTTGAATGATTCAAAGTTACTCCGGTGAAGCAAAGAGCTGAAAAATGGGTATAATAGGTCAGTGTTGGGCTACATGGACCGGGCGGTCATTGCTCTCTGCGGCCGCGACAGCCCACTGACACCCCTGTTGTACTGTGATCTATTGCGTCGCGCTGGGAGCCGGCTATCAGGGCCGGACGGGGCCAGAAAAAGTGCTGGCATCCCGCAGACGGGTCTGCCGCATGAGACCGGGCGAGTCCATCTCGAGCCAAATCCCCTTGGCACGCCCCAAGGCCACAACTTATAGGTGCCGTTTTTCATTTTTTGCCACATTAAAACGCCTTAAAACAACAAGAGCCCAGCCCCCTACAATTGATTGAATCATTAACGCTCGATGTCCCATCTTTCCAATAAGGCTCCAGGCTAGAAAAGTTCCCGGTGTTATTGAGTTACAGGCCTCATTAGTGTCTCTTCTCAGTTACATGCCGTTTATCAGACTTGGAGGGAGGTCGGTTCGGTCTGCGAAGGAAAGCTGAAATTGGGACGTTTCTGAATGTCTGCCGTGAAACTAATACAATAGAAAGACCTTTACGAGATTACGTGCACACCTTTGAGAGCTATTATTACGCAATTCCGTGCGAATTTCGCTTTAAAGTGAATGAAATGAGACTTGCCAAAATGCAAAGTGGAGGTACTGTCACTTGCGTCACTTCCGTGTGTCCAATCAAGCTCCCTCCTGGTTTATAGGTGGGACTGAGAAACCTCTCACTTCTACTGAAAGGTGCCACCTGACAGGAAACGCCATTCGCAGATATTTCCAGAATAAAAGCTGCGACGGTTAAAGCTTTGAGGACAACAAACAGCAGCACGGAGATAAGAGCCTCGCCCATGTCCGTCACCCTCCCCCCCCCGCCCAACCTGAGTGCCTGCTCCCAAGCTGGCGCTGCCAATGACTCGCCATTAGCGGTTGGCAACCGTGCCTCCAGCATTTCAATGTAAAACTGACATTTAGAAGAGAGCAGATGACGCTATTGACACTTGGATAGGCAGTAATTAGTTCCCCCTTTAGCATTCATTGTGCGAGGCATTTCATCACTAAATGTCAATTATCATGGCAGCTCCATTCAGCGAGTAACCTTCAGTTATCACTGTAAGCATTAAAAGGGAAGAGTGCCTTAAAGAATAAGCTGACTTTATCCCCGTTCTGACAGGTCTCTTTGACTGCACTAAGTGATACGGAAGAATGAAACGTTCACAAATCCAGAAGGGATCCGCCAATTAAGCAAACATGTAAAAGCAAGACGTGCAGAGCCGTCATTTGAGGGTAAATTGTTTCAAAAAGCAAAGCAGGCAGAAAAAAAAGTCACTTAATCTTCAGCTAACTTCACATAAAGGCAACAAACTGTGCAACTGTACTCCTCAGCCCCTTTCGAGGGACTTGGCAGGTAAGGTTGAACTTGCGAGAGTACCTGCGTGTGTTTAAGGCAGCCTGGTCCCAGTCGCTGGCGTTTCTCCGTATAATCTCCCTGTGACTCGGCGATGTTGAGATCAGTGCTCCGTGGGGGCCGCACCATCTGCTGCAGGACTCCCTGTTCTTGTGTCGTCTGCTGGAGACGCTTCGTGGTGACTTTGGCGGGGTTGTGTCTGGCTTGTTTTTCCATGCGGTGCGGTTGATCTTGGGACTTATTAACAGTCTCCAACGGCTCCTGAGTCATGAAGCCGACTGTGAAATCGTCCGGTCTGCTTGGAAGGACGGCTCTGTTTGTGCTCGGGTTCGAGCCCCCCCACCCCCAAGAATACATCGCCAGACGAAACATTTTTGGTTTGAGGAAAAAAAATCTATTTCTCATTTAGAGTGAAACATGTTCGCCCTACATAGTGCTCTCTATTTGGGAATGTGCTTTATACCAGCGGTGATTAACCCCAGTCCCTGGGGGCTCCCTTCCTTTCGAAGACTTTTCGACGTCTCCATCGCAGCTGCTTTAATCGAGTGTGACGTCATCACGAGCGTCATTGGATTCAGGTGTGTTGGAGCAGAAAGACTTCTTAAAACTCTGAGGAAGAAAGGAAAGAAGCTGGACCCAAGTGCTCTCTAATAACATGCAGAGGCGCCATTCACTCTCACACGTTCCTTTATTCATCAAGTATCCTGCTGCACTCACCTTTGAGTGCCTGAGTACTGGGCGAGCGGCAGGGTCCACCCTTTGCGAGTCTCTGGTCATGTAACCTATGACTAATTGCGCCCTGCGATGGTGGGTACAACATGCAAACGTCACACCAGAGGCCCCACGAGCAAATCCCATTAACACTGACAAGAGGTGAGGTTCCTGAACACTTCCGACGACTGTACCGTCTCCAAAAATAGGTTCTCACAGTAAAATGACGGCATCTGACCTGTAATCTGTTTCACTGGGAACAATCACGTCAACGTAGTGAGGATGTCAGATCATGAGCTGTAACTAAACTATCAGTCGCCAGAGGCGTAATCATGTTTCTGCCACAATCTATCACAAAAGTAGTTAACAATCTTGCATGGTCCCAGTTAAAACGGACGACAAAAGCTCCCAAGTCTAAACATGACAATACGTGTCCTTTTTTATCATTGCAAAAACACCTTTGATGTACTTGTAATCTGATTGGGCAGGTTTATTGTCTGAGCTCAAAACTCAATTATATCACAGTGGAGAGCAAAGATAGCCCAACTGATTGTATTTGCCTCTTATTCACAAAAGATTGGCTTTTGTGTAAGACATAATTGGGCCAGAGCGAAGCCTCCACCTATTATTAGATATATTGGAAAATAGGATGTCTTGTAACTGCAGTGGGCCCGTAAATCCCTGTTCAATCTGTTGCCGAGAAGTCTGCGTTAATGGATGTATCCATTTTAAATCGGTCCGTAATTGAAAACATGGATAATGCAAGATAAAAAAATAAAAAAAAACAGACAAGACCCCACCCACCCACCTCCCACTGATGGCTCAGGCTCAGAAAACCTTGTTCAGGAGGCCCGTTGCATCGAAATGTTAAAACTTTGGTCAAAATGCTTCCTAGAACTTCAAATGTTACTTTTATGGCAAATTTTATGCATCTGACCAAATAAGGGGTGGAGCCAATGCAAGCTGGGGCGGAGTCATTGTGTCTAAATGTAACTTGGGGCGGGACCAATGTATTTAAACTGAGTGTGGGCGGAGCCGGTGGGGTCAGTGTGTTCAAAACAAGTGTGTACGTGCACGCGGTCCTGCATGCATTGCATTTGTGGAGCAAATGCATCAGACGGACTTGTTGCACTGCTTGGACAATGAAATAAATCAAACACGCTTCAGGATTACACAAAGGTGAGGAGGTGAAAACGTCAACGGGTCAGCGCAGTCCGAAAACACGTCTGTGTGTGCACGAGCAGGGGGCTGTTGAGCTGACCTGGCTCTTTTCTACATATGTGGACGTATGCACCTTGCTTGAAGGGGAGCGGATGCGACAGAGCACGTCATACATGTTGAGACTGTCATGAATGAGGCTGATTTCACATTAAAAGTCTAATTACCAGAGAGCCTGAAGTAGAAGTCCATATGAAGGATTTAGGAAGCCTGATGAAGGTCTGCCTGCTGTAATGCAGAGCGGGTGCAGTGTGTCCAATGGGCAAAAACACATGCATACAAGTGTGTGTGTGCGCGTGTGTGTTCTTTTTCAACTAGTGGAAACTTTAGTCTGCAGAAGAATTCTCGAATCTTTTTCTTTTTGGCTTCTGGGTGGGTGAAAGGAGCAAACAGAAAAAAATAATCAAAGTTTATCTCATCAAAAGCCAGAAAAAAAACACCATTATCTCTTATTTTTCTTAACTAATCCTCTTCCGAAAAGGCACAAAAAAGGGAGAAACAGAGCTGCTCCCCAGTCCCCGGCAGCCTGTGGCTGCGAAGGATGAATCTGTTTACAGCAGGTCAGCCGACGAGGACGAGCAGAGAGGGAGAAAAAGCCCACCGAAGCCGCAGCGAGGCGGCCTTTCGGGCCCCGTGGCTGGAGGCTGCCGCCTGATCAGCTTCCAGGAAACCGACACACTCGCAGGCAATCACGAATCAATCACGACTGCAGGCTGGAACACAACAGATGTGCCGGCTTCGCTTCACCCCGACAAACTTCCTGGCCGCACCGCGAGGGACGTGAGGGGAACCGGGAGGAGGCCGAGTCCGGCCCAATCATCCGGTCATGTGGAGCCTCTCGCGCGCCGCGCCGCCAGGATGTATGTACAGTATTTGTGAGCACGCGTGTGCCGGGGCACACACTCGCAAGACGAGCGCAGTGAAGCTCGGCGAGGGATAATCTGGAGAGGCTCCAGGTTTGCGGCACAGTGCACCCCCCCCCCCCCCCCTTTTGAAACACACAAACACTTAGACTCCCCGGAGGCCGACATCCTCTGGCTGTGGTGCAGCGGAGTGAGCGCTGGTGCCACATTGACCGGCCCTCTTCAAGAAAAAAAAAGAAAAGCCCACTGAATAACCCTCTTACCTCAGTGAAAATATCTAATCCGCATGCCGCAAACTTCCTCCTGCGTGCAGGCTGATCCGCGCGTCTCCGTTCGGGTCTCAGCACTTTGTCAGGGTGCACGCTCGCCACTAATGGACTCCGGAATCGAACCAGATGAAACACGTGGCGAGTTTACTACAAAAAACGCGTCTCCTGTTAGTCTGTTTTCAAGGTGCCGAGCAGAGTTTCGGCGATGTTATCGCACGCGATGCCGTCGAATTTGTGATTGCTCACATTATGGGGGAAAAAAAAAGACATTTAACTGCGACGTCAATTTTCCAAATCAATTTCACCCATTATTCTCCATAATCACAGTACACAGTGGGAGCAATTTTTTATTGGAGCTGCTTTCTGCAGAAGAAATTGCCCTAATGGGCCAATTGGCAATGATTGGAGTGAGATCAGTGGAGGAAATAAATCACCAGATGGACCGAGGACACGTGATGTCATTCTGGGAGCAGCGGTGTGGGTGCACGCCACTTTGATTCGATGTGGGAGACGTGAAACATTAGTTTTTGGGAATTTTTTTTTTAGTTTTTCTCAAGATGCAACCGCAGCAATTCACTTTGTCATCGCATGATAAACCTTTTACTCTCTGAGCTCTTAATTCCAAAGGCGTGGAACGATAACTTGTCAGCCTTGATGAGGTATTTGCATGAATGTTGGCTCATCAGATACTTGAGGTGTTTGCAGCCATCTGCACGCTTGTATCTAAACTGCTTCCTTGTGTTTTTGTCCTTTCTATCATCAGTTTGTATTTTAGTTTCTTTTTTTCCAAATTATAGAGCATCTTCCTCCCAAAAACTCCAATTCACCTGAACTTGATCACTGAACGGTCGTCGGACTGACCCTCACAATGTGCCACAAAACCAATACAACCGTCGACTTGTGTTTAAATCACGAATAAAGGCACGAATGAAACAAGAACTACCAATCGCTTTCCAAGTACCTGATAAAGTGACTCTAATACCAGGAGAGGAAGTGCTAATTAACAGTCAGACTTAGTTCAGTGCTGCAAGAAGCGCTGTCATGTTCAGGTCAGCGAGGTGGCCACAAATGAGCCGCTTTATATTATGATATCACATTATGTCATTTGGTTACTTTGAGGTTCTTCAAGACCCTTAAAATCTTTTCGTGCACCATCGCTTGTCGCTGGATTTTGCTGTTTGGGATATTTGGTCATTCTCGCTCAACTCTTTGGTCGTTTTGTGTCCAAATTTGGGTTGTTTTTACGTGTCTTTGTGTCCACTCATATCAATCCAAGCCGTTCTGCAAGTTTTTTTGTGGCTCACACACACGTCATGCGTTTCCCAGGGCCCGGACTTCCAGTACGGCTCAGCAATCCGTCCGCGCAGAGCCACCGAGCCAGGCAGCGGTGTGAAGAGTGCAGGAAGTGGGAAGGTCAATAGGTAGGAAACACTTAAAGAATAGGGTTGCCTATCAATATCCAATAACCATGGTAACGTGTATGGATTTTAACGTGTCCCAGATACATTTCATCACGCGCCGCTCACTATAGACGGGCTATAAGTGGGGAAGCGGTCCGGAGCCACGTGAAATTAAATCATGCCGAGCTGCGCGAGAGCATCCAGAGGTCTCGCTTTTGAGAAAGGATGAAAAAAGAAGAAGAAGAAGAAGCAGCGATTCCCTGATAACGCAGAGTGGAGTCATCAATATGAAAACAGCCCCCCCCCCCCAACTGACTCCACTCCTGCTGCTGTCTGACAGCTCAGACGGGATGGGTGACACGCCGAGATATTTCGGGGATAGATGTGATAGATAGACAGCCGCGTCGCATATCACAGCGTTCCGAAACCGGCGGACAACCGCTCCTAATGTACATGTATAATTCTGCCGGCGAGAACTCAAAGACAGAATATTCATCGGGCGCCAGCGCTGCTCTTATTTATCACCGAGCCGCCGCTGCTCCGCGGCCCCATATCTCAGCCGTCGTCACTTGTTTCCCGTCTCCTGATTCATCAATAAAAGCGTACTCTGTGCAGTATATGCGCATAAATTGTCACGCGGGGGGGGGGGGCAGACACTTTGCATCACCTCGGTCAGGCTCCACCATAAAAAACCAAAAGAAACGGCCCTCCCGAACGCCGGGCGACGTTGTAATTTAATTTGGATGATGCGATACTAATTTACTCCCCAGCCTGCGAGGTTACGATTTGCTAAAGACGCAAAAACAAAACCAAAAAAAACCCCTTTTTGAATAATGCAAACGACGTCCTGTTCGCGGTTAAACTTTTTTTCCCAGCCACTGACGGCGAAGCCAAGCGTTGGGTTTTTCATGACGGTTTTAACATTCATGCTTTTTCCCGGTGAAATATTCATGGGAAGGGCGCGGAGGGTCACAAGGCGCAACATCCTTGGCAGCGGAATTGAGATGTTGCGAGTGGGGGGGTGGGGTGGGGTGGGGTGGGGGGTCCACGGCGAGCCGAGCCCAGACCTCTGAGAATGACACCAGCAAACAGATTGCTGGACACTGACAGCAGGCTGACATGCTGGGAGATGACTTTGTGGCGTGACTCTTTTGCCTTTTTCTTGATCTTTTTTTCTTAATCTTTCACAGAAGAATAGGAAGCTGTAGCATTTGTGTCAATGAAAGATGCAAGTGATGTTTTTTTCTGCACGTCTGACGATGTTGTGTCGTATTTCCTACACAGAAAATCACATCACACTCCGTTAAAAAGCCGAAGCAACAAAGTTACACTATCCATTTCAAAGTCGAATTCCTTTTCTTCCCTCAAAAAACGAATTGCAATATTACACATTTTTGTCCAGTTTGACATCCTGCTTGTACATTTGTCAGAGCAAACGTGTGACACAAACTTCTCAACTCTGTTTTGTCACATTTCACTCAGCTTGAATTCGCTTGCCATTTTTAAAAAAATCGATTTCAATCTTTTTTTTTTTTAAATAAGATAAAAAAAAAATTGACAACAAAAACCTCGGAACACTTTTGCGGCTCTTTGCCCCTCAGCGTGATTCTTTGCACCGCTGCACAGAAACCACCAGCATTGAGTGTCCATCATCTGAGTGGATAACGAACTTCAAAAGTGAAAGCAAAACATTCAAAAAGGGGCCAAAATAGCTTCAGAGTCGGACAAGATTCGCATCGTTACAAAACGACACTGTCGCTGCAGCCCAGCCTCTGCTCCTCTTCACTGGACTAAATGAACAACACAAGCGTTGTAAATGCTCAAGGTCATCTCTCCAAAATAACCATCGCATTGCGCCTACGCTGTGTCACTGAATGTACAATGCACCATTGTGTGTGCGTGTGTGTGTGTGCGCGTGTGTGTTTGACACTGCCACTTCTCATTTAATCAGCCTCTCTATTGTGGAGCAGGTAATAACCTCAAGAGCTTTCCTGACAGAACCACTATATTTCTCGGTAAATTAATGAAATATTGAGCCCTCATTCAGAAGCCACTTTTTCTGAAATATTGTGACGCCTTTCAACTGACAATGTAAAGACTGTTTTGCTTTATTGTTCTTAAGGAAACATAAGAAAAATCCAAGCCGTCCGGTCCCTGCAGCGTCAACGCACACTCAACAGCCACTTCATTATGTATACTTGTAATATCGAACGAGTTAGCGCCGGCGTTCGTCTTCCTCCTCATGAGTGTCGCAGACAGTTACAGCTTTATACGTAATGAAGTCGACCTCAAACAAGCAGCGCAAAACGCATCCTCGAAACAGCAATGAAGTCAAACCTCAGCGATGGTCTCGGATTAATGCCGTTGTACGCGCAGAGCTGTTTGTGTTGAACCACAATAAGTTGTTCAAGTGTATCTGATTATCTGCGTCTGAATGGAGGAGGAATTGCCTGCGCACTGTTGTGGGTGACGCTTTGCCTGCGGTGGTATTCAGGACGCTGTGATCAGAACCTGGCTGCCAAACGTCCCCTTCCTTTCAAATCCTCCGACTCCATTTTCTCCCTCTCAACGAGTCTGAAGCAAAAACGTTATTATTCCGCTGCTTTGTCGTCAATTTCCAGCCCCTTCCTCCCACTTCGAATATCTGCTGTGAAAAATGAGTAAACCCAAGGTGATCATGTGCCGACTGAAGTTGTCTGATGAGGTTACCGAGCGCTTCATCGGACCACTTCAGTGAAGGCAAATAGCGATTCATAGGATAATTAGCAGGCCATCAATAACTGGTCAAATCCGATGCTTCACTGCTTCGTGTTTCTGGTGAATACAAAATAAATGGCTGAAAGAAATCCGGCTGAATGTTCGCAGAGGAGCCCGCCTCTGAGTTTATGATTGAATTCTAGCAACAGTTTGTCACAAAAAGGCCTCAGTGGTGCGTGTGGGACACAGTCCCACACAGACAATCTGGAGTTTCCAGTTGGATCCCTGATAGATTGTGATTGTGGCAGGAAGGAGGACACACAAACTCCGCGCAACACAACTTAACACGCCTCTATCTGCCAAAAATCATTTGACGGAGCCTCTTTTGGTTTTTCAATGCATTGATAAAGATGTGGGAGGGGGCAGCGTGATGAGGATGTGTCCTCACTCTTCCCAGTGAGAACACGTGATTTCCGAAGAGCTGTGCAATTTACATTTCAATCTATCAGTGTGACAAACCAACGACCGTCCATTCTCTGTGAATTAAGCTGTTTGGAGATTGTCCTTTCTGCTACTGGGTGGAGAAAACAAACGTGTCTGCCAGTTCAACACAACTGAGCCGCTGAAGAGGATTCAGCTTTCACCGGAAGCTGAGTTACAGTTGGTCCCTGAATGGTGCACCGTCTTGTCAGATGCTGTCCATTAACTAAGAGCAACGTGGGCCTCACATCTGTTTCAAAGGAGACTCTTGATCGGTGAAAGATTATGGCAGAACGTCTTGTTTAACACCCCCCCCCCGCCCCCCCACTTCCAATGTCAGTCCGACTTCGTCAGAGGCTTGATGAAGAACCTGTTGACTCCGGGCGTTGACATCCGTGTTGGACGATCCGACCTCGAGCAGCCATCTCCAGGCTCATCTCGTCCGTGGCAGCATTAAAATTCATCTCCGGTTGTGCCTGAAGTGACCACTTGTGATCCAATCCCACCGCTTCGCTCTATATGCAAATAACACAAATGTAATTTGCGACATGAAGAGGAGGAATGTGGTATTGTATTAAACAGAGGAAGGGGGGGAAAAAAAAGGAAAAAGAAGAGGCAGAGTTCAGATCAATGTAACAGAGAGGTTCGTGTGAGCACTTTTCTCACGGGAACGGTGAGGAGTTTGCATGTTTTGCCTGGTCAGATGTCCTTGAGCTTCATCGCAGGATGTCACCCTTCACTCTCAAACTGATCGCAAACCCTACCTTGAGCTAAATAGACAGGTTCTGAATGCCTGCGTGTTGATGTTTCCATGTGGTAGCCCTGCGATGGACCCGTGACCTGTCCAGGCTTCACCCTGCCCATCACTCAGCGTCGGCCGGATCGGACCCCTGCGCTCCACGACCCCCCCCGCCGTTTGAAAGGACAGCCGGTGTGAAAACGGACGGTCCTTCGACCAATCGCTCATGTTTAATGCAGCGGTATTTCCTCACCGTATCTCCCTTCGTGCGCCACTGACGGCTTGTGAATCAGCCTCGCACTTGCGCGGACGCCGCCGGAACAATGTGGCGCGGGACCACCGATCGGGGTCTCCCAGTACCCTCAATCCAAACCGACTTCCAGCGCATCGCTGCGTAACGTCAACTTCCTGTGACTACATCGCTACACTGCCGATTTCTGAGAAAATCCATCGTGTTCAGGATGTCACAATGTAACATCAACTACAAACAAAGTGCAGGTAATTAGACAAATGACTCTTTGATAAAAAGAAGCGGCTACATTTTTCACAGCACCCTCGAAATCGATGTTTTTCGCCGGCCTGCCGTCTCTGCTGGCACGCACGAAGACGGAACGCCGCGCGAGCGAGCCGGCATCAGTCAGTGGATGCCGAGCGCGGACCAAATAAGGAGTGTGTCCTTAAGTGAGAGATGAAGTAGCACTCCATGTTGAAAAGCAGACTGTGGGAGCAAAGAGAGAGAGAGGGAGAGGGAGTGGAAAAAAAAAAAACAAGAGCGAGAACAAAGCCGAGAACAAGAGGAGGCAGCGCTCGTCGCAGCCAGCCGGCCAGCAGCAGCAGCAGCAGCAGCACAGCTGCAGGCAACAGGGAAAGAAAAAAATAACACACAAACACACAGACTCCAATGAGGGAGCATAATCAGACAATGCCCACCGATACAAACACAAACAATACGAACACCGGGATACAACTGGGGAACAACAATAGGCATTGTATAGTTGACTTACAGACAACAGTAGGAACCGGCGCAATCGATACTCGGCTAAAAGCAAATAAAGCAAACATAAAAGCGGCGGTTATTGAGCCGGAAAAAAAGCGAGCGCAAGTCGACCAAACTGCTGCCTCCTCCCATGGAGTCCTTAAAGGCGGAGAGCGATGAAATTGCCCGCGTTTTTATAGCCAGGTCGCTTCTTTCTGGGTCTGAGTCATCCCGGCGAGCTGGGGCCGACTTCACCGCCCCGCCCCCCCCCCCGTGCTCTTCCTCCCAGATAGATCTAATTTAATATGTTGCTTGTTTATGTGGAGCCAATATATGCCGCGGCCCGCTCGCTGTCACTCTCCGGAGCCACCTGTGATCCCCGCCGCGTTTCTCCCGAAGGTGCCGGCGTCTGCCAAAGCGCGCTCGCCGGCGCCGCCTCTGCCGGAAAACAGTCCCACGGTGGCCAGCGCCAAAAAATCTGTTCTAATGGGCCTCGGGATAATGATCACTTTGAGTGATGGCATAATGAGGGGGCTTTATAAATATGCATGGGTCACCAGGGGTAGTAATATTGTGGATTATTAAAACTGCAGGGTAAGAGGTCAAGCTAATGAGGGGGCACGGGGGGGGACGGCACAGCCACTGACACGGGCAGCAGCCAGGCCAGATGTCTGACACGCGGCTTGTTTCACACCACGGGACAGTAAACCGGGTGCATGTCTAATTTCGCCTGGGCCGCGGCACATAAACAAAGCTGTTGTGCTGGTTTAAAAAAACAAAACAAAACAAAACCCAAAACAAAAAAAACAAACGAAAAGCGATACATTTCCTGAGGAAAAATCACAGCTGAGGACGGGACACAGACGGCGCGAGTAAGAGGACGGTTTGTTGTCCGATGATGTAAGCGCGACCTGGGGAGGAGGAGGAGGAGGAGGGGGGGGGGGGGCAGGAGGGGTTGCAGGTGAAGGGGGAAAAAGTTCCGGAGAAAGGACCTTTCAAGGATTTCGAGGAATGTCGCCTTCTGCAGACTGTGAGAAAAATTTGCAGGCTCACTTTCAGCTTCGCTGCTTTACTTTACGAGCTTCACCGTGCGAGAGGAATCTCGTTAAGTTGCCTGCGATATGAAGATCGACTCGGCTCGGCTCAGGTGACGACTGCTACAACGTCGCACGGAGTCGAAGAGTCCCAAAGGTGTCCAGTGTTTCCTTTTTTGGTCCAAAATCACACAGTTTAAACATGCGTCCAAACAGGCGGACTTACATTTGGACTCGTGAGTCAAAAAACGGAGGAGCACGACGCCGTTCACACGGGGGACAGGGAGATAAATGAGACACAGGCGTGTCAAAGAATCGATGGGGATCAAGAGAAGAGTTTGCATGAACGGAGGAGCACGAGCAGCAGCCGGCAAGGTGGAGATTGGACACGTCAAAAATGAAAGAGACAACGGACGAAAAAAGATTTTGACGGCTGAAGCTGAGGATTCCTCGTCTCCCTCCGGAAACCTCGCGGTGGTCAGCGAGGACGCAACGGGCGATAACTCCGTATTGAGCCGCCTGTCACTCGGCGTGCTTCCAGTTCCAGTGAGCGTTTCCAGCTTGTACCGGAATGCAAATGTCTTTTCGACTTGGTATGAGCAGGAGGAAGCGAACAGCCTCAGTTTTACCCGTTCGGCGGCTGCTGCAGCAGCAGCAGCAGCAGTTGTTGTTGGGGGGGGGGGGGGGGGTGT
>JASSRZ010000080.1:1786899-1813389 GCA_032164315.1 Malacoctenus gilli | reverse complement strand
TTTGCCCGCCCCCGCCCCCCCCCCCCCCCCGCCACTTTTCGTCCCCATAATAAGCCGTTTGGAGCTTCACCTGCATGTCCTTTCTCACGGAGATGTGATGAAATGCCTCCATTACCTCCCGCCGTGACGTATGCGCCGCTCGCGCCGCAATTCAGATTGAGGGGAGAAGGTAAAGGAGTGGAGAGCCCCCTCACTCTCCTCCTCCTCCTCCTCCTCCTCCCCTCCCCGTCCCTCTCTCTCAATCTCTCATCACACACTGCGGCTCCTCCCTCCACCTTCCCCTTCTCCTGATCCTCTCCCTTCCTCGGCGTCTCTGCTTCTCTCCGTCTCCGTCCCTCCTCCGCTCTGCCTTCGAGTCTCTCAGCCCGGCCGAGGCTGCCGAGAGGATACACCCCCCCCCCCCTTCTGCATGCGTGTGCACGCGTGTGTGCGCGGCTCGCCGTGTGAACCGCGCGTGGCGGTGTGTGTACACACACGTGTGGCTCCGGCGAGCTGACGGGAAGGACCCGTGAAGTGCTCTGGACTTGGATATCAGATCCGTCTCCTCGTGCCGATTTGCCCACAATTTTTCAGCATCACTCCACAAGCCCCTCCGCCAGGAGAGTCTCATTTCCCTCCTCTTGGGGCAGCATCTCGATGGAATCTTCAACCCTTTCCACGGTATATTGGATTTAATGAGCAGCCACTGTGGAATGAAGCTGGCAATTTCTGGATTCCCTTCGTTCCAGCTCTAGGTAAGGACGTCTTCCTCACTCTCCCGCTGTCACCCCCCCCCCCCTCCCCTCCACACTCCTTTCAATGCACTCCCTGTCTGATTTACTTCTCATAACATATTGACAGGTGCGGGCAGCGCACGCAGCAGCACAGGGGAAGCAGTTGAATGAGCAGAGTGAGCTATTTAGGACACGGAGAGAGGGTGGAAATGAGGATGCGGGAGGAAGAGCGAGGGTGCACCGGGGAAAAGGAGCCGGGAACAGAAATGTGTGCCGACTCCAGTGGCGGCGCTTCATGCTGTCAGGCTGGGGGAGAGAGAAGAAGAGGAAGGAGGTGGGGTGGGGTGTGGGGGGGGGGCTCGAAACGCTCCATTTGATACTTGTTATTGATCTGCTGTTATTTTTCAAGTTCAATCCCTGGCCGATAAGTTCGCACGCTGCACCTGCGAGCGAACAGCGTTCGTCCTGGAAGCTCACTGATGCTGGCAGGAGCTGCTTTGCAGCGGGGGGGGGGGGCGCAGGTTCTTCTGGGTAGGCGGGCAGGATTAAACATACATAGATGCATTTCCATATGTGTGCTGGCTGCCCCCGGAGGAGAAGAGCGCGGAACTGTGTGGATCTGTGTGTGCGCGCGCGTGCTGGCTCTGCTTATGTAGGGGGTGATGCGACAAGGTGGGACCCTCTCCCGCTCGCCTCCTCCCACGGGGAGACATCCCGGGGCTTTATTTAGGGTGCGAAATTGCAGCTTGGCCACCATGTCGGTTCCCCCGATCACCTGATGAGGCCTTCTGACAGCGACACACATGAAAAGATCGCCATCCGGCACATATTTAAAGTGGCGGATCCATTATTGATGAGCAGTCTGAAGGACTCCGACGATATCGACATCATTGATTTTATTTTTATCTCCACGGATGCGTGACGCTAATCACAAATTGATGAAGGTGCCATGTTTGCTCTCCTTTGATTCCTCTCACTTTTTCAGCTGGAAGCACGACTGAAGTTGATGCTGCTATTTCCGTCCCCCCCCGCCCCCCCCTCCACACTCCCCACCCCCTTCCTTCTTTATCATTTACAGCTGTCTTGTTGTTCTCTCTACATCTCTCACTCTTGTCTCCGTGAACTCTTTAGAGAGAAGAGAGGGTGAGAGATCTCCCTATCAAGTAGATGGAGCGGGAGAGGAAGGAGGGAAAGGGGGGGGGGAGAGGGAGAGAACAAATAAAAAGAGGGAGTAGATGGAGGACAGAGACAAGAGGTATATAATGCTTGTGGGGTGGGCAGAGACCGCCTTTAGGACCCATGCTTTTGATTTAGGCTTTAGGGGATTCAGACACACAGACACACACACGCACACACACACTGCAGAGAAGAAAAACAACATGCAATAGATAGCCCCGGACCTGCATCTCGCCACATGCCTGGATGCATTTCCTGTAAAGGACATCAATATTTATCCTGTTTCCCATTACAGGGGAAGAAACCGCGATAACACCAGAGGATGGAGGGAAAAAAAATAATAAAAGATAAATCAAATTACCCCACCTTGGGCAGACCTTCTGCCTCTGTTTCATTTATGATTCCTCCTCAGCACTTAGCCGAGGTTGACGGATAGCGCCGCATATTGATGTGCAGGTGCGAAGCGGCGGCTCAGGTTCTCCTGCGCCGCCGCCGCTCGCTACGGGGATGACAAGTCGCCCGTCTGCAGCCCGCCGAATAGCTCCGTCTAATTAGCGCGTCGCATAACGTCCAGTCGCTGGTTTGTCAGTCGCGACAGCTGAGCAGTGCTGTGATTCCTGCGTTTTGTTTGTTTCTAATAGACAGGGAGCTGGTTTTACTGAGTGGGACTTTGACAAGGTTCTCAGTGAGGGTGGAAGGAACACATCGGGAACGTATCCCAGGGTACCTCACTCTTAGAACCCTCGGCGCTGATTCATCGAGTGCCGCACCAGGGAGGCTCACGTCCAACCGATCGCTTTATTGGGTGATTTTCTCGACACACCTCACTGTCTCCCGCTCAGTTAAACACTGCAACTCGCAGCAGATTTCCTCGACGCTGAGCCAAACGACCCATTAGCCTCATCGTAACTCCAACCTGAAACAGAATCACTCCAAAAATGCCTTGATTCTCCTCATGGTCAACTACCTGTTTTCTTTCAGAGGTGGTACAAGTCCACAAGGGAGGCGTGCGATCAGGTCTCAGTCCCCACGAGTGTAGCAGAACAAGAGCATATTCAAACAACCGTAGGTAGCCTCCAAAGCTTTTATGGTACAGTATGTTCATGTCAGTTCGTTTGAGCGGTAGCCACTCTGCGCCGAACACAAATTCACCTCAATGTTTTGGCTGTTCCGTTTTGAACTCCACACTGTTGGTTTGAGCCCCACAACTGCTTTGTGCCTCCAGTTCTTTCTAGAGAAAAACAATACAAAGAGACAGAAACATTGAGCTCTTACACATTTTTCGAGACATCACATCAACTTCAAATTATTCTATAGTGACTGAACTCATTCCATTACTACAATCCTGATAGTCATCCTTTCCTAATCCTACCCAGAACCAAGCGGTCTGTATGTAATGTAACGATTTCAGACATAAATACAGTTGTTTGTCCCTGCTGGGACGAAAGGTCCTCACAGTCCTGGTGACAAAACAATTGCCAGGTCCCCACAATATCACTAAATACCAAACCACACACACACACCACACGGAGGCAGGCAGACAGGCAGAGGATGCACCTTAATGTGGCTTAGCGGGACTCATTTTTACCCTACTGGGCTGCAGTAAAAGCTTGTCATGCAGTAGCTGACTTGTATCCAAGAGTGAGTCAGACTGGCCGTGAAAGCTTCTCCACCCACAGCCAAGAAGCACTGATACTGCCTCATCACCAAATGAGAAATTAACAACTCGCCTTTTCCTTTTTTTTCTCTTTTTTTGTCTCCCTCCCTTCCCTCAACTTCCAAGGCAGTTACACTGAAGGCCATTATAGCGAATAATGGTTATTACCGATGTGGTTTTATGATTTACCATGATGCATGAAATGAAGTTGGCAAATTAGTTACAGTGATTCACAGCTAATGGTGTCCGTTGGTGGTGGGCGAGCATTGTGGAGCCCTGTGAATGGGAGCGTCTCATTCCCCGCGTGTTATTCTGCGGCCAGACGCAATTTGCCACAGTGACAATGTCAAACAGGTTTCCCCAAGAGCAGTTCGCTTCATCTCCTAATGTGCCTATGTTCGTCCACTCGCTCATCCCCCGATCACACCACTTTATATTCAAGGTTCTGTCCATAAATGTAAAACTCGCACCGCCAGGTTTTTAACTAAACTCCTTTGAACAAGCTTTAATAGACTTGATAATGACTATTATGGAGGCTAAAAAGCTGCCGAGCCATTATGCAAAGGTTAGCTAATTACCTTTAATGTATCAAAAAAACTGACCATTTGCAGCGCTCACGTCGAGGACTTTTATGTTTAACTCCACTGCATCAAGATGTCCTCTTTTCTGTATTTATCACGACTGTATGGAACAAATCTATCACAAACATAATGTATTCTTATCCAAAAGCACTCCCAACCACATCTTGAAGAGCACTTCAATGCAGTCGAATCGTCTCGCATGTCGACTTCAACGCTCGCAAAGCTTGTTCAAGACAGGAACTGGAGAGACAATGAATCACAATGGACTGAATGAAGATCGAGTGGAGAGAAACATGAGTGCATATCTCTCACGACACCCTCACACAACTGTAACTACAATTTTTGAGAAAAACGTTTAAAGAAGTACATGCACGGTGTTGCACTTTTATTAAGCGGTTTGCAAGATTCAACCACTTCATGTTTAAATGATGCTGGCTGGCTTTAGACGCGTAGTCTCGACAGCAAGTAAGACAAAACCAGAACCAAAAAGAGTCGGAGGACCAAAAGTGGAGCCCTGAGGAACACCTCCACTGTGGCTGTTCTCAAAAAGAGCTTTACTCTTTATTGTGTGGTTCTATACACGTGGACAGGGGTATAAATGAAAGGTTGAGTTCAAATTGGCTGAAGGTAAAAATCTGTTGAAATATCATTCAATTTTGGCATTTATGTGGTTGGACAGTGTCTTTGTGTGGCTTTCTTTTTACTGTTCATTGAAATGGAGCCATTTTTTGATTGCCATCGGAGCATTTTGAAGGTTTCTGAAAGAGAAATTTGCTACAAATACATGTAATCTGCAGCAATTGTTGAAGATTATAGGGGTTCCTGATATAAAAAGGAACTTTTCTTTATATCTGTATTCAGTATCAGCGCAAATGAGCGGTGACCTAGTTTTCCCAGTGTTTATTGCTATTGTATGCAGCAATGACTTGCTGATATCATTCAATTATTCAATTTGTTATGATAAAACGGGTTGGGAACATATACTTTCATAAATACACTATATTGTCTGGGCTATTCTTAAAGTCAGGGCTGTTTCCGTCACCTCCAGTGTACAAGTACGGCATGAGCGCGAATTCTCTGAAAACACTGTTGAGGTCTCAGCCTGGGGCGTTTCACTGTTCTTGTAACGAGACTCTCTTCAGGTGTGCCTTCAATGTGCACTCACGTCTGGGATTTGTCAGATATAAGTGCAGTCTGCAACAGCTGGCGGTTCAGGACATGACTCAGCAGTCGTTCATGAAGGATGAGCGCCGATATTTGTTCACTTCCTCCGACTATTTTGCTGCGGTTCTTTTTTCTCCTTCATTCTGACTCGCTGAGCAATCTCAATGGTTTGAATTGGAAATTGTATGAATAATTAAGGGAGTGCTTTTATCTTCGGGAATTAAGAAGCACTACATGGCCTTCGCAATACGGGAGCATGTATGTTTCCGTCTCTCAAGCAGACCACCGTCAAACGATGAATTCTGGAGAAAAAAGGCCTTGTTTGATTTATTAACTCTGTTGATATTGTTATTCAAAACATATTTTGTTTGGGTTTCAAGGATCTGCTGCACTGCAGCTTCTTCCACAGAACAGTGGTGCGAATAGTTGAAGATACTTTACTCGACGTGGGCTCTGCACTGCTTTGAATTCTGGACAACTTGGAGAGGCCGGCGATGTTTTTTTGTCATGTCAAGTCAACAGCTGTTACAGGTACAGCAGAAGGTGGTTAAAATATCGAGACTGGTGTCAAATTACCGGTACAGGGTGTTGCCAGGTTTGGCACCGACTGAAGATCAGTGTTTTTTCATCGCGAGCAATCCAAAGACAATAGTTTTTTCATGGTAATTATACAGTATTTAAGGACCATCAGACTGGAAAACAAAGGTCAAACGATTCTGCACATTGTGTCCCTGAAAGGTTCTACCCATGCAAAACAAGTTCTCAAGAACCGTTGCTCGGGTCATAAATTTCAATCTTTTGTTGAGAGTGTTGCCAAAGAACCCAGCTGATGGAGTCAGTGATTGCCAGATGTGTTGCAAGCATAGCCAGCGCTCTGACTGCTGAAGTTGATCCATGCTGAAAACGCCCCAAAACAAAACAGTAAAACTCATGTCCTGAGCCATTAAAATAAAAGCAACTAACCCTTTCAATGTGTTTTACTCTGACTCTAAAAAGTGTCGTTTTTTTTCCAAGAAGGATTTAAAACCAAGAACTTCAATGTCGACATCTCTGCCATGATAATCAGGTCGAATCTCATTACGAATGATCTAATCTAATCTCTTAATGACGCCTGACCTCCGTGCTTTAATTAGGAGGACACGGCACATAATCTGTCAGTGCACGTGATGTAAATATACTCTTCGGAGGATACGTGTAAGTAATAAAAAGGCGCATGAGCCAGCACTTTAAAGATCTACAGTAAATTATGAAAGGGAAGCGCTACCATTCATCAAGTGACATCCTGAACAGATGCCCCGCCCACCTCCGCTCGCCCCGCCCTTCAATTGCTCCAGTTGAATAGCAGCAATTTACTCCATCAAAGATGCCCGGCATCCTCCAAAGAACAAACAAAGTTCGATAAGTTGCCTCCGTAATTTTCACGCTTCCAGTCATTCTGCCACTAACGAAGCAGCTTCGCTCTGCCCACGTCCGTGTGTGGCTCCCACGTGTCACCTTTCAAGATCGAGCCCAGCCTCGTTGTGCAGTGCTGGCCCGCCACCAGGCACTCGCTGCGAAAAAAAAAACCCACCACCCACAGCCCTGGCTACAGAAGTGGGTCCCAGTAACCTTATAAGCAGAAGAAACGGGCCTTCTCCACGGTGGTTCTCAGATCAGGCCGAGGTCCTCACTGCAGGTCTTTGGAAAATATGGAGCGTTAACTCTGGAGAACGCGACACCACCCAGGTTCAAGTGACTCAGTGATTTCACTCAAGTACAAGGCTGAAGGGCCGCAAGAAGCACTAAATGCCTATTTTAGGCCAATATGGGCCACAAACGCTGGTGTGAAAGCACCCCGAACTCAATACCTTTCCAGGGAGGAATCATTTAAACTCTACTTCCTTGTTTTGTCTTTCAGTTTTTTGGGTTTTTTTGCCAAAATCGATCGTGGCCCAGTAACAAAAAACAAGCACCACTTAAGGGTTGAGGGGGCCTTGAGATTTTCTTGGGTTGCTGGCTCGCATCAGGAGACAGTCTGGTGAAATCCCAGCGAGAAGGTCAGATTGGAGGGATCCCAGATGTTTGTCCAGATGTCCCGGCAATTTTTTGCAAGTGAAATGAGTGAGGAGATTGTACCGGGCTTTGTAGCTGCCGGTCCTCGACATGCAAAATTGCGGTTTCGTGCTAATTGCGGCGGCAGGATATTTACGGTGAATTTGTCGCCGTTTCAGCCGGCCGGGGGTTAACTTCCTGCTGAATGTTCGGAAAAGAGCCTTGTCAAGTGGTCGCCAATTAGCACACATTTCCTCTCGATTTAATTTCAAATTTCAACAAACACGATGCTCCTCGTGGCTCATCCGCAATTTGCATTTTGTCGAGAAAAAAAAGAAAAAAAGCGTGGGACAAAATGTCAGAAGCAATTTTTCTTGGACCCGGTGACGGCGCTTTTGTGACGCACAGGTGAGAGCTGGAGACCTCCACACCTGTCAGCGACACCAAGGGCCCCCCCAACTTTGATCTGGTGTCAACAGGCGGTTTGGGAAGCGAGTGTTTTTCGGGGGAGGGGGGGGGGCGGTCACACAGCCTCAAGAGGTCAGGTGCTTCGTACATCCGTAGGGGGTTAATGTGTGAGGAAAACTGAGAGCCATTGCGAGCGGGATCCACGTGCACGCTGTCACGTTGAATGTCATTGAGTCAGCGCGGTGATGACTTGCCACACAGTCATTAAACTCCGCCTCCTCGGCTCACTTTTTGTGATGATGGAATTTGTCGTGATACATCCACTCGGTGACATGCGTGCTAAAACACCGCCTCCCAACACACACACACACACACACACACACACACACACACACACACACACACACACACACACACACACACACACACACTCTCGGAGGTGCATTAAAAACTGATAGTACATTTTTGTGGTGCTCCTCTTTCCTGTGCCTTTCAGTGTGTGTCTGTGTGTGTTTGTATGTGTGTGTGTCGCACTGATGCCCAGAACGCACACTCCTTACAAATCCGTCACCGTGACGAATAATTCAAAAGCTGTAACACTCGCTGCTTGCTGGGAATCAAGCTCCAAAAAAAGAGAGAGAGAGAGAAAAAAAAGGAGAGATATAATTAAACCGTGGAAATAGTATTTATTTGTTTTAGATTAATTTCAGGCTCCAAACAGCACGGCGGTTACATAAGCGCAGCTGGGTGAGAGGTGCCTCTTCCACGAGCATCGCTCCTGGCCGCTTTCCCAGTCCTGACTGTACTGAAGTCTCCACTCTGATCAGCCGCGGTAGCGGGCGAAAACACAGGCGAAAGCGAGCTGCCAATATTTCTAATTAGCATGGATGATGCACACGGAGCTATTTTGGGACCGGAGCGGCAGGAGAGAGCGCCGACTCCGAGCGTATGTGCGAAATGTAAAGTCTGGGGATGTTTCACTTTATCTCTCGCATTAATATTAGAGCGCCCAGCCCCCCCACCCCTTGTACCGCGTCGTCGCTTTACACGGCGGCGGGAACACAAGTGACATAAGGAGGACGAGAGCGAGCGTCGCTCGCTGTAACTTCAGCTCGAGGAGGACCTGACAAACGCACGCGCTTAATTGGACGGCTTCAAAGAAATTACACGTGCGATTGGTTGTATGTACTGCCGGATTTTCTTTTTTTTTTCCCTCTGAGAGTCGACGTGTTTGTTTTTTTTTTTTTTTTCTTTTTCTCGTTCGTGTGCACGGGCTGATTAACAAGTGGCTCAGCCTGTAGCACAAGGGTTACTGTAATGTGAAAACAAGGCAGGTGACAAGTGAGGCCCGGTCATTACATACTCCAGCAAGCAGCGGCCTTTTGCGGAGGGGGTTTTCTCGCCGAGACGGCGGCCCCGGTGCCACGGCAACGGGCACTGTGCTTAGCAGAGAGAAATTAAAAAGTGCAGACATCTGTGACAAATAGAATTGCAAATGTGGGAGATGTTTTCAAAAAAAAAGACTGTGTCGCACTGATTGTTGGCTTGTGCTGTGATAGAACTCCTTTAACAAAGAAAAGCCCTTTTTTTTAAACCTTTTGTGCACAGTAAACTTTTTTGGGGGGGTGAAACACTTTCTGTGGTTCATGTAAATAAACAAAAGTCTTCACTTACGAATGCTAATGAGTGCATTCAAGCTTTTTCGGTGTCAACAGTGGATGGGTGCCGTTTTGCAGCGGTTTGCTCGAGGATACGGGCTGAATCACCGTGACTGGTGTATTCACTACACTTTGGTGTGCCGCCGTCACATTCGCATCAAACTTGTTTTTTTTCCCATGTTGAGTCACCGGCGGTGCAGATAGGCGGCTCCCTCGGAGGCTCGTTAGACGATTATTGCTCCGCTGATTAGTTCACGTGTCATATATCAGCCGCCTGCCTCCGGAGGACCTCTCCCAGGCCGCTCAATGTGATGGACGACAATTGAAACGATAACACGATGTTGTTGAGGTATAATCAAGGTGGCAGCCACAAAATGATGAATACCTTCTCCGTAGTATCCATTGTTAGCTCGTCTGACTACCTGTGGAGCGGACGCGGAAGCTCTCGATTCAGCGGTCTTTGTCGGTGTTTGTCTGCCCCAAAGGCCGGAGGATGAAAACGATGCAGCCGGACCTCCTCCAGGCAGCGTTTCTGGGCACCCGCGGTTTCGGTCAAAGACAACAAACCCGGGACTTCTCTTGCAGGATGCAGCGAGGCAGCACACTCAAAGCAGAGTCCAAAGTGTTCAACTCCATCTTTGCTTTTATTTCCTCCCTCTGAAGTGATGACAGCTGGAATCGGGGGAAGGCAGGGTCGCCACTGCCTCACAAGGCAAACACACACACAATCCGAATCAAACATATAGACATTTTACAGGCACCAGTTGAACTGATATGCACATTTTAGGACTCTAGGAGGGAATCAGACGACCCAAAGAATGAATACCACCCAAGGGGGACACGCAACCTCTTCAAAAAGAGACCCAACTCAGGCCACGCTGGAACTAAGCAACCAATGCAGGCCAAAATAGGACAAAGAAACACACAAATCAACACAAATCTAACCATAAATCTGTCCCACGAAACAATCAAGATGAAAAAGTTACGAGAACCTGATAAGAATTTATCTTTCATCATTAAACTCAGAGTATTTTTCAATTTAAAAGCAGGTGATACAATTTGGTCCTGACGTCTGTTTCTGTATATGTCGGAAAAGCAGTGGAGTTATACTGTTGGCATGACGACAAAGACGAGCTGCATGACTTACAACAGTTGTGGAAACGGCCAGACAGGCTGAGCAGGGCGTGAGCGCGGGGGTCTTCGAGGGTGGGTCAGCGCGAGAGCAGGTTGTGTTCCACTTTCAGTTGTTTTTCTAGGGTTGGAAATCCAGCCTCATTGTGCGTCTGAGGGCTATCAACAACTCATACGCTGACTGATGACCACCGGTGACCACTTACTTGGTTTGACCCCCCCTTCGATGTTTACCTCCAACACATTAGGTTGATCCATTTAGCCGGAACAAACAAGTACAACAGGTGTCAGTGTATTTCTCTGAGCTACGTAGTTGTCGGTGCTTTCTCCTGTGACCAAAGTCTTTCACTTACACTTGTCCAACGCATCCACTCATTACCGGCCCACCCGCACAACCCCTCCCTCGTGCACTGTGTTTGTTTTGGAGGACGTGCTTGTTCAACACTCCGCTCCGCTATCGGCTCTGCCTGCACCTGTTGGCTGCACCTGGTGGGTGCGATCAACTTTATCACTGTTATTAGAACATGAACTTTGCTGCTATCATTTCGTTGCCATCACAGCGCCGCTCGGCATCCACCTGAGCGGGAGGCTAATTATCCCCGCCAAAATAAAAGGGAAAAAAACCCCAACAAAGCAGCTGGGTCTGGCGTTCACGGCTACGAGCCTAAAAGACTTTTTAGCTGGCGAGTCGCCGCCTCCGCCGATGCCGGTCGCGACTGCGATCCTGGCGAGTGAGTGATGTTTCGGCGGCCTACATCAGATTTACCTTATTCGCTTGATAATAATTTATCATCTCAGACTTCCGACGGGAGAGTGTGAGAGACACTTTGACAGGGAGTCTAGACCGCTCTGTCATCTCCTCTTTGGCGGAGCTTTCACCACCGAGTGTGCCTCCTTTGGAGGAGACCCCGGAGACATTCGCCTGATCGCTTATGCAGTCTGTAGTCTCGGCTCACCAGCCTAAAATTAGGATATATGTATGCGGTTTGTAGTCAGCGGGCGCCATCAAAAAGTGGGCTACTTCATCAACAGCCTTGTTTACATCACTACATATGTGTCGTGAGCGTATCACAGCCTTTTTTGGGGACGTGCAGCCAACCGGATGTGGGTTTGGGTTTTTTTTCCGTGTTTTTCGCATCAGCACGTGTGTGAGCGCGCGACCTATACCGGCACATGTCGGCGGCATGTGCCGGGGAGTGTGTATCGATGCCACCTGGGAGGAGCGGGTGTCCCGCAGCACGGCGGCAACGCGGCGTCTCCTCTCAGCACCTGCTGTAGCGGGGGAGCGAGGGCGGGCGGGACTTGTAAGGAGAAGATTTAGTCGGAAAGGGGGGGGGGCTCGGGTGGTGGAAGGTTTCCACGTCCGTGTTCAGCAATAATGACCTTAAGAGGGCCTGGCTCCGGTGAGCTGCCTACACTTAAGCCAAATTGGAAAAGACCCTCAGAGCGCCGGGGTAAGTGGCACCGGTGATCTTTCGGTGAAGGGGGCTTGGCAAAGTATTATTACAGGATGAGCTTCTTGCGGTTCAGGGAGGCTTTCTACTCGCGATCTTAAAAGAACTTAAAAAAAAAAAAATCATACAAAGGTGATCAGCTTTGAAAGGAAAGGTTAATAACTCTGTGGGGATTGTGATATGCTGTTGTTCATTGAAATCTACACTGTCAGGTTTTAAGACTTCAATCCCGCAGGAGGATTTACACCCAGACTGTCCACTTCATTAGATAAACCCGGACATTCTACCACGACAGTGCTGCGTTTCATCATCACAATAATGTCGAGGGTTGCAGAGTATTACGATGATAAATATTTGCAATACTCTGGTTTATACTGGTAGGATCACAGTGGGATGAAAGACCTATTTCTGAGATCTGCTCAGTGGCGACTCCTGCAGGCCGAATTGAGAAGTCTAGTCAGCTGTCAGGAAGTGACGTCAAGCTGTAGGGGCAGCACCCCATTCACATCAAACTCACTTTTAAAGGTCTTTGTTGGTTCACATGTTTATGTTCTATCTGTCTGTAAACGAGGTAAAACGACGCTGCAGCAGAGTTAATCGCAGATATGCTGCGATGTTTCATTACACGTTGCCAACTTGGCTGCACAGGGCGCATCACAATGGCTCAGCGCTGCTGTTTTGGTGTGTGCTGCGAAGGATAGTATGTGAGATGCAGGTTGGGTCACTATGACAACACCTCACACGCTGAGGCACGACGCAACCGTCAAAGAAACGCAACCGAGCCGGACAGCGGCATGCAAAGCGAGTCCGAGAGCTTGACGGGGGGAAGCGGCGTCCGCTGTTTGCTTTTTTGGCCGGGAAAACAAAAACAAAAACAAAAGTTGAGGTTGGAATCGAACCGAGTGGAGACACGGGCCAACAAACAGTGCAACACAACCGCTTCGACGGTTTTAAATTGCTTCGTGTAATCCTCTTGGTCTGCGAATCAAACACAGTTCAACTCCTCCAGATTAAAGTGGAGGACACATCCGCGTTGGCTATTGTACCCAAACGAGAACACGCGTTGAAAGTGAATAAATGAAACAAAAAACCTCGGAGGGATTGATTTTTCTCAAACAACCCGGCTGGGGCTTGGAAAGGTGGGGGGGGTTACAAAGTTGATGCAAAGAACCCACCGCGGCATAATGTTACCCCGCCGTGCCACCTGCTCGGCTCGCCAAACCAAAGCCGACATTTAATTTGCAACCAAAATGAGGTGGACTTTGTGTGAAGCGGGTCATTTTACCGCTGTAATCGAAGTGCGCCCCCACCCCCACCCATCCCCCAACCCCTTCCCTTCTTTGCTCTTAATCTGCCCCGCGCCGTATGAGAGGACGGAGCCACGGGTCGCTGGGTGCCTTGGAGAGATTGTGAGAAGAAGAAGAAGAAGAAGAAGAAAAAAAATTAACAAGTACAACCCTTTCTAATTTCAGATTCATAAAATATGCATCACTTTTCTTTCATTTTCGCTCACTTTAATCCAAAGTGTCGCGCAGGAGCGTAAGTGAATATTTCAAATAAGGTATCAATCGGAGTCCAGGCCCTTTCAAGACAACTGGGAGCCGCATTTGGAGGGCGTCTCGCCTCAGCGGTCCCGCCGTGTGTTTCCAGTTCAAACGGAATGATGCGGCAGGAAGCAAAGTGTGGAGAAATTGGAGCGGCAGGAGAAAGACAGTGAGTGAAACCCTCAAGGTGGTAAAAGGGAAGGAGAGGGAGAGGAAGAAATAGCACTTCGTCCTTTAATGTAGCAGCTTTCAAAAAAAAGGGAGGGGGGGGGTAAGGCTGCAGTGTTTACACTGGATGATTGTGGATGTTGCCTCCCGGTGATTGGTGTGAAAATATGTGGGTTGCAGGAAAAGGGCCTTCATGTGGATAATGGATCTTTTATGCCTCATACACATCCTCACCTTGACTTAGCCTCCTCTTGACTTTGTCGAAAAATGACTCACGCTGCTCCGCGGCGGAAGCAACGGATGCGCTTTAGATTTATCGCCAAATTGTCTTGGGAAGGCGGCCTCAACGCGGGACCCCGCGTCTTGGAGCCGGCGGCCCCGCTCTGACCTCGACCTTCACACCTCACAAGCCAAGCGACCCCGGTGGAGACGGCGCCGCCGTCCCAGAAACGCACCACGGCCAAGCACACAAGACTCTTGGGTCCCCGCAAAGTTTGTTGGACCTCCCAACTCAGGCTCCGGCAATTCAACAACCTCAAGACAAACATCCTTCTATGCAAAAATTGCAATGATCCACCTTTTCCAGGCCTTTGCATTGACCTCGGTCACATGGTGGGTGGCTGGTCCTCAAGTCCGAGGTGGACACGGAACGTCAAATTTAAGAATAAACTGACACATTTGCTTCCAATAATATGTGAGCTTCTTAGATGGCAGCCGTCAGCAGTGATGTTTGCAAAGACATCAAAGCGGCAGGTCGAGTAGAGCAAGTTGACGCTGCTCAAGCTCACCTCGGTCACGAAGTCACTGATTTTCCAATTTTCCGACATGTGACGTTCCGAAAAAAACAGGGCCCACATGTGTACGGCTTGTATGTTGTGCCGTCCAAGTCGTACTCCTCCCCACCTTGGGTTAAGCTTCCTTGTGACTTTGTGTGACTTGACTCATGCACACAATCCCCACTCGCAACCCTCCAGCTGACCCTGGACGGAGCCTCACCACAATTCAGGCCAGAACTTTCAAACGACATTTTGACCCCTGGAATCCAAGAAAAAAAGAAAAACCCACGTATTCTGGCCTCTGGGGCCGCGGCATTGACCTAAATACATTTCCTGCAAACTTCTGACAGCACCTGAACCTCCGAGTCGTGTTTGGCCATTTCAAACTCGCACCCTGACGATTGGCACACCTCTTCGGAATGAATTCTGGAAAGATGACTTGCTTTTTTTCTCATCACAAGTCAGAAGAGTCTGCAAACATGTTTGGTTTCCAACACACACACACACACACGCACACACACACATACACAGGGACACTCACAGACACGGACGCACAGACACGGATGCACAGACACGGACGCACACACACACGGATGCACACACGGACGCGCGCGCGCACACACACACGCACGCACGCATGCACACACACACACACACACACACACACACAGACGCTCACAGACACGGATGCACAAACATGGACACACACACACACACGGACACACTCGCAGACACACACACACACGGACGCACAGACGCAGAAACGCGTTCATATTCTTTTGATTTCTAAAGGACATTCTTTCGATTTATGTGAAAATATGGTTTGTAGAAAATTGCCTCCATGTGGATAATGGATCATTTTGGTCTTATAGAGGCCAACTCACTTTAGCTGAGCTGTCACCCGGCTGTTCGAAACGACTTGTGCAGTTACACGTAATGGTAAATGGATTCCACCCAGAGAGTGCATTTTTTCCCCCCGTCGCTTTTAGTGGCCTCCAAGCACTCTGCATGGTGAGCCGGGCTCACCTGTTCACACTTGCTCCCGCACTACAGCTGCAGTAGGCGGGGGCCTCGCACACCGTTCGGAGCAACTTTGGGGGGGTGGGGGTGGGAGTTCAGTGTCTTGCTCAATGACACTTTGGCAGGACCGGGAGATCCAGCCGTGGGCTCGGCTGGTAATCTGTTCAGGCAGCGCAGCCGCGGTCGCGTTTGTGGAGGCAGCGATCTGACGCTGTTCCTGACGGGGGGCCTGCAGGACGCCACAAATGTGTTTGTCTCAGTGACTCCAGTTTTTCCTCGTATCTCCATTTATTCGCTCCTGAAATCAGCTCGAAGCAGCGTTTCAATTTGGCCAGAAATTGATCGGGAAAAAAAACAAACTTCGGAAATCATTCTTCTCGATGTTCCTCAGAGGTCTTTTTTTTTCTCTGTCTTCCTCGCGTGTTTCCCAGATTCCGCCAAGCTCCCTATTTCTTCTAGGTCAACCTCATAAATGCTTCTTTGTCGCACATTTTCCTCTGAGCACACTGTTTTGGTTCCACTTCTCCATTATTAGGATTCCAATTTGTAGACAAATGCAAATTAGGGAAGAAAGAAAGACCGCTTTTGATAGTAAAACGGGAGTTGCACAGCATGTTGTCTTCTTTTAAAAACAATCCCAGTCAAAGCGGAATCAAATGATGACCTTGGGTCACGTTTCAGTTGGAATTATGGAAAATTGTCCTTCTTTTCTCTCTTTTTTTAAATGCAAATAATCACTTTGGTTGCAGACATAAAAGTGCGGCACATATTGAAGTGCAGCGGATGAAAGACGTGGAGATCTGTCTCTGCTGTCCTTGTTTGGAGAAATCATCAATCACAGCATATGGTTCTTATGCAGAGTTCTTCTGACACATTTTGCATCTGAACAACAAGCTGATTGTTTTCTTTTTGGAGTCTCCTGACCTTTTATCTGTCATCTTTCTAAATAAAGCGACTGATCGTGATCCCGACTGACGGCAGTTACCTGCCGCGGGTGCTTTCTGAATGCATATGTACCGGTGGAACCTTTTGATCTGTTTGCACTATAGAGCTTCCTGTAGAAGGGTTCTGGAGTACCCGTCAGAGTGGGAAAGAGAGGACGTGCTGCTCGTTCTGTTGTTTCCCTCCGCACGCCGCGCTCCCATCTCGAGGTGCTGAGGCGAGTAAACAACTGCTTGGTGCCATATTCTTTCTTGAGGGTAACGATTGGATACAAGGCACTGAAAAAGAACCTCTTGGCAGTACCGTTTAAAAAAAAAAAATCTCCCTCTAGGATCCGAAAGATAACTCTAGATACACTTTGAAAAACCACTTTGCAGCTGCTAAAAATCGAATCAAAGGTGGAACCGAGCGTTAGGTCGCTGTAAAAGAGGTTGCACCCTCAAAGTTCGTAAAACAACAACACACACAAACACTTTCTCTCTCTCTCTCTCGCTCTCTCTCTCTCTGACTTCCCAGGGGGAACATTGGTTTGGCCCTGTAACATTACCCACAGGTACTTACCGACTAATCCAAACCTCTAACCCGCATCCTTTCCTTAGCGCCGACCTTCGTCTTAAAGAAAGGTCTGGCTTCCTCTCTGAAACCTGATGAACCCGTCGGGAAAGTCTTATTCCTTTGCCCTCCAGATAAATAACATTGACCTCCATTCATTTCTCCTCAACTTCCTCCAAACTCAATCGGAACCACGACTCACCTCGGCCCCGCCCATCAAACTAACCACCAGTCTAACCCTGGGTGTGGCGGCACCAAAAAATTTTCCCCATCACCTTTTTTTTAGGGAGCTGAGAGTCTCGTTGCCACGGAGACGGCAGTGTGCAATCAGGTTCAAGTCCCCATCGGTGTGGGAGAACAAGAGCAAACACACAAACTGAAGCATCCACATGACTTCGGGGACCATTTGGTGATAGCAGCTGTCCTATCTCATGATCTGATGATACCCTCTTATCAACGCCTCTTCTGGCTGAAAAGATGTCTCAGAACTTGAGATATTAAAAACTACTGAATGAGTTACACGGTTCTGGCAAAACAGGGACAAACCAAGATGCGACTTCATACTCACTTCTCACCGTTGACTCATTCTGGCGTCTTCGTGTCTAACTCACTTTACCGTTTATTGCTGCGGTATTGGGTCGTCGGTAAGAACAACCGGCATTATTCGCTGGAAGTTCCCTCCGTGATAATTGGAGTCCGGCAAATAGATTTGTGTTTCCCTTGGGGAGAAACAGGTGGCCCAGATAACAAAAGGAATTATCAGTCAATCGGACCGTGTGCTGCCCAGTAATTTCGCTGCTGCGGCGCCCTCGGGCCCGTGTTGTAAAGCCTCCTCTCGGAGAGAGCGGACTGTGACTCAGAGTTCTTCAAACGAGTATCCCGTAGACTCACGGCGGACCAGCGGACCGATTTATTGACCAATGTATCGAGGTCGGATGCACACAACAGGCGCAGCTTTGGCTGAAACTGTCGCTGAAGGATCGAACCAATCAGAGGGCCGCTCGTTCGTAGTGGTTCGATGGGTCTTACAGACACGAACCATCGCTGGGGTGAGCTTCATTTACAGGGAAAAGTGGTTCAAGTGAACTCATACAATGTCTTCTAACAGTGATTGAAGCTGTTTCAGCATCCAAAGGTTGAAAACATCCAAAGGTTTAAAATCAACGATGCTGGAAAAAGAATGTCAGGGTCCTCCTCGTGTTGTATCCTGCTCTGCAAGGACACACGGAGACGCGCAGCGATCACCTTGTTATTTAAGCGACTCCACGCAATTAACATTTGTTATTTACCAGGGAGTCAAAAGAAAAGACCTGCTGTTTTTCCAAATTATTCAGCGGCAATCAAATGCATTCAGAGGCAGCCAATCACTGACACTCTCACCTCCTAAATAAGTCCCCTTTCACACGCGAATAAACATTAGCTGCTTTGGATGATAAGCGCTGTGATTATTGAATATATTAAGTTTGGCGAGCTCGACACCGGCATAACTTGGTGTCTGATTAGCGCCAAACCGCAGGAGCGTTCATCCATTCACTGACGAACCAAACATCCGATGTACTGTAGATACCATTGGATGTGTTTGGACATGCGACTAGAAGATTCCGGACCCTCTTGAAACCCACCTCATCGTTTACAAACCAGAGAATATTTCCACGTTCTGATTTCCACTCGATTTCCTGGCCGCGCGTTGCTATTTCCTGCAGCCGGAGTGGACCGATTTTCTTTTGCAGCAAAAACAATCATCAAAGTTTCATTTCATCTGGCTGGTAACGCAAACAAATGGAGGGTTGGTTTTTTTTGCGATGTTTCACTACCAAAACTACCAAGCATCCACTCTTTTTCTGATCGTAGTCTAATCGACTTTTTTTTCTCCTGCGATTTCTTTCGTTCAAGGATACGATTGTTTCGAGCCAAAATGGTGATTTGGCGATGATCACGTGATCGGTGACGTCACGCGAGAGTCCTTTTTTTCGACTGTGAGAGGCAATAAACTCATTAAACGTCATCAGACACGGCGTGAGTTTCTGAGGCTTCTTTTGTGCAAGAATCGGCACTGTGAGACTTTGCCTACAAACTGCTGCTGTTGACTCATCTTGCAGAACCTTTGTTCCTGGCACTTGTGGCTTTGAGACACAAATGATTGTTAAATAATTGGTTCATTGTCTGGGAGCAGACTGGGTCTCGCGCGAGGCCTCGATGCGGCTCATCAGCTGGAACCCTGAAATGCTTCGCCACACTTTTTTGGGAATTTATAGTTCTGGTCAGGTCCTATATCACGGCCTCACATAAGCAGTGTTTGGCATTAATATTTAACATACAGTGCTGTTAAAAAATGTAAAAGCCCCCTCTGGGTTTTCTCCCTGTGTGTTAGATCTTTGTCCAAAATCGAACGCAAGACAAAGTCAGTCTGAATAAGCACAAAGAATATAAATATGCAAATGATTTCTATGCATATGTGCGAAGGCCATCTCGTATCAGTTGGACTTGCTCAAGTCGGTCATTATCCTCTCTGTCACGGAGTTCAGTGACTTGATTACATCGATAACTGTGGCTGGATGACATCAGCCCCAGAAATATGACAATTAATATTCAATCGAATGAATATTTGATCCGATGTGCCTTTGGTTTGGATGGCAGCTGCGTTTTTGGGCAAAAAAGGAAAATAAACTGACCCGTTGGTTCTTGTACCGAATCTTTAGAGACCGTAGTGCTGAGCTTTCTGAGCCATGTGGGTAAACCTGGCATGCATCCGACATCAGTAAATCCAAAGGCTGTATAAAAAGGGAAACGATAACATTTACATGAAACAAGTTGGACCTAAAAATCTTATGCACAACGCTTCAAAACAGCTCTCATCTCTGACACACCAAACGACAGTCGAAAGAAACCATATAAGGAAATGAAATCACGAGTTAAAAGCAAAGAAGTGAATAAAAATAAATGGTTTTGTCTGGGAATAAAACTTCCTCCAGGACAAAAAGGAGACGATGAGAGACCCGTGGAAGACATCCAGGAAACCGCAGGCTTGACCTCGCCACAATAAAGGCTCGTGTTAATCACCGCACCCCGCGGAAAAAAAAAAAAGGCACCCGAGCGAGAGACGTGAAACGAAACCGAGCCGGCAGCCAGGAATATCTCGGAGCTCTTTAAAGCTGAGCAATCCGCGGGACGTCACAGCCGCTCCGAAGGACTCGCGGCGCAGCACACCTGCAGCCGTGAACGACAATAATTACTGTCAGCAAAGCCGGGGACGGAATAAATGGTCGCCGTGTCTGTGAGAGCGAGTTTGCCTTTGACTGGCTCAAACAACGCAATCCAACTTCCAGAGCGGCCGACTGCAGGCCAACAGGAGGTTTATTGTTACGGCACCTTTGGGCAACGCGGAGTGGCTCCTGAGAGCTTCCGTCAGTAAATAGTGAGAAGGGAGAAACCAGATTAAAGGCTTTTTAGAGGAGCTACTCCTCAAGTCGGGACCCGAACTCTTCGGAGAGGCTCAAGCGTGACCTGAGGAGAGCTGCTTTCTTTTTTCCTCTTTTGCAAAGTCTTTAATGTGGCTGCCTGCGGGCAGTTCTGCAGAAAAGAGTGGGTTGATGTTGTTGCTGCTAAAGGTGGCACAAGTGGCAAATGAGGAGGTGGGCCACTCGTTTTCCGCTTCAAGACATACAATTAGTCCTTAAAAAGATGCACTCGCTGTTACCTGGGCTCACCTTGAATTCACACGAGGCCTTTTCGCTTTCTTTCCGAAGAAATCGCTACGTGCGTGTGACGAGACAAGTGAGGGACATAAATCTGCTGGTATACATCTTACACACATTTTACGCAACAGGAAAGCGTTGGAAAAATTGCGAAAATTGCGCATTCCGCGCATAAAATCCGATAAACACCATTGTCGAGCGTCAACACTTTCATCAGCCAATCACAGCGAACTAAACCTCATGCCTGGTAAATACTAGTGTAATTTACTCATCGTGAGCATGTGTAAATACAGATACCGAGTGAGCATTGGTTCACCACCAACCAATAGCAGGACCAGACTGGACGCATCACCGCAACAATGTCCCACTCAAGAAAATAATGAGTCACAGCTCGAACTCAGAATCAATATTTTTTAGTTTTATTCTTTGCAGCGTGAGGATTTTTCTTCTTCTTATTGAGTTCGGCGTCAGGTAGTTACTGCGCTTGATTACCATGTGAGCGGCAAAGCAAAGTATCATCCTTCGCGCTTTTACGGTGATTTGCTCTTAATCAACCCCGATATCGAGCCTTTATTATCCCGCTTGTTCGTGACTTGTTCTTGGCGTCGCGCAACACGAAGGTGGGCTGCTGAGGTGACATTTCTCCAAGCCAACAAGATGCACTGATGAAACATCTCTGCCTCCCTCAAAGCCCGAATGAGAACAACATTCAATTTAATGGAACATTAGGCAGTGTCGTTACTTAATCTGCAGCTCCGTTGCTTGATTTAAAAAATGGCACTGCGGCGCTCAGCCAGCGGTGTGCTGGCGAAATGATAGAACTTCACATTAAAGCACTGCATGATTTGACACAAAGCTAATACCAGGCTGTAAAGAAACCCAACGACACAAAAAAAAAAGTATCCGTTTTTTTTCTTCCTCTCGGAGACGGAATACAATATTTCCATTGTCGAGCCATAAAAATCAGCCTTTGGAGGCTTCACGCCGGGCTTGAAGTGTGACTTCCTCCATAATTCAAGCCAAACAGGCTCAAAAAAGAAGACTTGAACCTCATCTTTGGCTGCTCGGTGACTGGCAGCCACGTCGGCACGGGCCAACATACCTTCAGATAAAACCCCTGACATGTTCCATGGCAGAAAAAAAAACAGGAAAACAGCACTCTCTTTGTTTTGGAAGAATCTTTACATATCCAAGCACATTGCATCTAAAAAATTTAGGCTCTGACTCCAAGCGTGTTTGTAGTATTTTACTGTAAATAAGTAAACAGGGACTGCTTCGACAGTGCTGCCACAGCAAAAGGGCTCCACTATATAATACAGAGTGCAACGCTGGAGACTGTAAAGGCATTTAGAGAATATGACACTGCAGTGTGAAGGTTTTCCTTCTGTTGCCGTTGGTCATTCGGTGTTATTTTCTGTGTTAACACGGAAATGGTTTTTCACAGACTTTCTCCTGCCGCTACATTGAAGTGCCTCAACGGCGTCGATGGCACCTAATTGGAGACTCAGCGTGTTCACACACACTCGAGGGCCACGTCTCTCGAACTTGGCTTCGGAGCGAAAAGGTGTCGGTGTTGTTTTTGTTGGCGCCCGCAGTTTTGTTGTTGTTGTCACGCCGACGTCTGTGGTCAACTTTGAAAGCGATCGGGTAAAGCGTCGACGTTTCCACGGTTACTATAAAGTCTTTGAAGGAGGGATTTGTCACTGAAGCCCGTCCAGGAGCACCGCAAGCTGAACGCAAACTGAGCGACACGGGTCGTCGAGGGTTGTTTACATTCTTGCTTCATCAAAGAACAAGAGAAAGACTTCAAAAGATGTAACTAAACCTTTTAGGAACACGTCAGACATATGTGGCATCAGAATAAAAATTCAACGGCATAACCGTGTATTCTCGGCTCACGATAATCATGTAGTAAAAGTGTAAACATGCAACTAAAGTGTGCATTTTTCAGTGTTTTCGATGATGCGTGACTGAGTCATTGGTGTCTCTCGCTGGGACTTTTGCTCTCTCCTAAAGTGCCTCCCTGGCTGTGGGCCTGTGTACCCGTGTGCCACAGGGAGTTATTCAATTTCTCACTGTGGACTCTAGTGCAGGGACAGGATATTCCTTTTCACCGCTCATTAAGCACGTCTTTGTTTGTGAACAATAGGCACCGAGAGCCGAGCCCGGCGCAACCATAACGCAAGCGGAAACTGATGCAAAGGTCAGTTTGCATCAAACTCCTAGAAGCTGTCCTCCTTATTTTTGCATTCTTGATCGTAGCGATATGCTACACAAACAGGTAAGCTGTTTGTTAATGCAATGGCAAAAAAAGCGTGCGTCTGGCATTTGCAGGAGTTAAAGCGCCGGCTTTTCGAGGATTTTATCACAATGCTCACTCCCAAACTTTCTGCAGCTTGACATTAAACTCACATCAGCCTCAAAAAGTATCCAGATAATGCAAATATTACTTCCTTTTTTCAGGGGAGGGGTTGAATGGCGTTTGAGTCATCTTCTCCTTCACTGAAAGCAATTCTGGATTTATTTGCATTTTTTTTGCGTTCTTCCTTTGTTGTTCTAAGGACGGAAGCGGCGTTCTCTGCTCCCGCAGCCTGCATCCCTCACAGCTTGAAGTGGCTCTAAACAATCTGTTACCTGGAAGACGTGACGGGACTGAAATATCCGCGAGAGTTTCGGGTGTTTCTTTTAGGGTTTTTTTTAAGCCGTTGGTTCGCGTGTTTAATTGTGGACGGTTGTGAATTTGTCTTCGCGGCAGCGCGGAAGCGCTTGGCATGCGGGCGAGCTGAGATGAATGGAAGTCTCGATGGATTCGCAAGGCTTTGTGGTGAACCTCCTCTCGATCACGTGACACAAACGGGTCGTTTTTGGTCCAAACGGAAAACAAGAAGTAACTGCTCGCCTGCCCCACAAAACCAACTTGCGGCACGAAAAAAGACGGAGCTAAAAATATCTTCCAAGCATGAGCCCGATTCAAGTCTGAGTCATCAGGAGGCGGCGCAGACTCGTCCACCAACCTGACGCTGCCTTCCCCCCCTCCATCGTACACGCGGCGTCTTCTGGTCCCCTCGCTACCTCTTTGTCTTTAATCTGCAAGTGGTTTATGGAATCAATTTACCTGCTGTCCCAGTTTTGCGGAAGTTGCAAACAGCTGCCTAAAACCCTCATGAAACCTGCTTCTTGCGCAGGTGCACGCCGGTCGTCGTGTGGAACCGAGTCGCTTCGCGTGCGATTAAAAAACCCCCCCTGAAAAAAACGAGTTCATCTGCTGACAGCGTGACAGGGGGAAAACAAAACAACCCACCCAAACAAAACAAAACAGAAAAAAAAAAACCCAGCGCTTGCCTCATCAAAACAGCTGCATTGTCGTCGGCCTAATGTGTTAAGTGTCGGAACTGTGGTGAAGCCGTGGGTCTGAATTTCACTCCCAAAAAATTGCACTCCCTTTCAGCAAAGAGAATTTGACATAATCTGGTTCAAAGCGACAGAACCATTAGGGCCGTGAGTCATGTGCTCACTCGTGTTTCTGGGGCTGTTGAGAGCTTAAAAACATGCAGCGGAGAACACATTGTACAGTTGAATACACATCACAAATGTTTTGATCCTGATGCTTTTAGGCTTGGCTGCTTTGGGAATAGCAACATCCATCGAGCCTCGTTTTTGCTACTTAGTCGAATGTCTCGGCGACGAGCAGATGGGTTGTCATGTAATTTGCCGCAAAGCCGTCCTCCCCGAAATAACCCAGATCCGTCCGTCGACTGGTCCATCGCCGTTGGCTTTGGACGGCGTCGCTGGACGCCGTTACTTTGGATCGGAACCAGTGCCGAGAATAAGAGAGCCCCATCTATCCTTCTGTCTTTTTACACACTTTGCTAACTTGCTAACAAACGCAAACAGCGGTCAATTCCAGCTCATTAAAGCTGAAGGCAGGGTGCACCGGGAAAAGGTCAAAACAAATGACCACACAAACACACACACACACACACACTGCTTTCCACAATCCCCACCACAAAAGAAGTCAGGATGACACAAAGTGACACGAAACTCCTTGTGTTGGAACACTTAACTAACAAGCACATAATGGCAGAATCACAACACATTCAGAGGAGCTGAGGAATCCATTAATGCACTGCCTGTTTTGAAGAAACGTTACATTTTCTCTACGTCAACCTCGATCGATTTCTAGCGAGTATTACGGGCTGCTGGCTATGTCGAACTGGGAGGTGCCACCCCCCCCCCCCCTCTTTCTGGCTGAGTGTGTGTGGTGAGCGATGCCGCCGCTCGCCGCCACCGCGACCCACCCGTCAGCCTCGGCTCGCTCTGGTTTCGCTCGCGCTGCACCTGCGGTTGGTTTCATAGTGCTTCCTGCTTATTTATTGATGTATTCCTACTATGCTCATCTCCTGCAGCACAGGCCGCCATTTAGGAGCCCGGCTACCGCTGCCAGGGCGATGCGCCGCCACTTCCTTATGCGATAAACGCTCATCAGTGATCCCTGCCTGACTTATTGATGCGCTGCCGCATGGCCACCCACTACCCGGTGTTTTTTCCTCACCACCCCCCCCCAAGCGGAAGCTAATTTGTTGCCGCTAAATTCCTGTGAAGTGCGTGAGGGATTATGTCACCGAGGGGACCTCATTGGAATTCATGGCTGCTGTGTGGGTTTGTTTATGGCCAAGTCCATCCCTCAAGGCTGGAGCCGGCGTTTAGCTGACGGCGAAGCGCCGGGGATTACAAAGAGAGCGCGCGTATCAGATGCCGTTTTATCTCCACGGTGACCGTCCACAGGAAATGTGCTGAATCGGTGGTTATTAATCAAACAAAGTTTGGAGTTCATGGGTTCACTTCAGAGGAAAATTTCACTGGTGTTTTCATAATAGTTTAAACATAAGGGAGCACAGTCTCCAAACGGTGTTTAGGTTGGAGCCCATCTGTCCTGCGAAAGACAATCAAGGACCTATAAACTTGAAAAGTAGAAGAGTTTTCTGGATATTTTACAAAAACAGAATAACTTAGATCTGAAGTTTCTCAGGGGGAAAAGAGCAGCATTCGATTTCAACCAGTTTTCTCACATTTTATAGTCCTACCCAAAATAGTGCGCCCACCAGTGGACACTCAAGAAAAAAAGCAACAAATTTTGCAGAAAAATTAATTTTCTTTTTTATATTTTAAACTAAACCTCTTAAGTATCTGTGCTAATTGTGCCGAGATGTTTTTTTTGTATTCACTGCAAGGTCCCCTGTAGGGGGCGTGGCAGCCGGTTCCTCCTATTCACCATCTCGCCTAATGTGTCTTTTTCACCATGATCTGCGGATGGAGCATCTTGCATGGGCTGCTGAACATCCCCCTGTCCTGTACCTCATGTTTCTGTTTGTATGTTTGTAACCTTGGACAGGTCGAAACAGCAATTTCTCCACTGTGGGACTAATAAAGGTCATCTTAATCTGAATTGACCTATTCTGGCTTGTGGGCCCCATGTTTGACACACAGTTCGGAGGTGTGCCCTCCCCTCTCTGCTCGCCAGATTACAGTCTGTTGAGTTGACTGTAAAAAAAAACCGACCCCTCAGGCCACCCTGGGAAAAGAAAAAGTCTCGGTGCCCCCCGGCGGGACCCTCCAGCCCTGACGACAGCTGCTGGGACAGCATCGCTCTGTGAGCGGCTGTGATGATTGCTGGGTGGTGCGTTGATTTGGCGGGCAGAGGTTGGGCGAGTTGATATCGGTATTTAGATTGCGAAAGAACGCGGCGTCACATGTAATTACAGGTCATTTCTAATGATACAGGGACTTGGAGGTTTTATATGACGGCAGATATCGACTAAA
>JASSRZ010000080.1:1762369-1780783 GCA_032164315.1 Malacoctenus gilli | reverse complement strand
GTTGAACTCTCTTGTGATCCCAGCATCACACTCTGGAGCGACGTATCATTCAAAAATCACAGTAAGCAGTCCAACCTTCTCACCTTTGAACTGACTGTTGCTCGGCAACCAGATGCAGCATGCAGCGCCACGCCCACGTGGCATCACAGCAGCACCACGTCGCCGCATCGCAGGCATCACAGATGACGTGACAGAACGTCAATGAGGATCAGACGTCCACCTGCCCAAACATGACCCCCCCCCCAAAAAAATTTAACAAAAAAATAAAACAAAACAAAACAAAACAAAAAAACAAACCAAAAAAAGACATCTCAGTGTTTGAAATGTGTATGTTTCAGTGTTGCTGTGAACTTTCCACATTTCAGTGTTGCTGTGAACTTTCCACACAGCAGATGTGTCACTCTGCTCTGATCTGAGATCAGTGCAGTATTTTTGTGTACGATGGCTCAAAACAGTTTTGTGTTCGCGTCTTTTCTGCACGTGTGTTGCGCAATTCTAAGAAAAATAATTTCTCAAAAAAAATCAGCAACTAAATCAGTTTTCTGCATGACGATGAGAGCAATCGAAGAACAATGTTCAGGACAAAACATCTTTTTATGTGTTTGTATGCTCTATATGAGAACTCACATTGACCCATTCACTCACACAGTCATTCACACGTTCATCAAACATGGATTTCCATGATATGTTCTCATCTTGTGTGCAACAAACCCTCACAAAGACGTACACATTTGGATGGTCTGACCTTTTGGGCCCACTTCAGTCTCTGCTGCTCACCTTTCACTAATACAATCTGACACCACTCTTCAATGTAACTATACACCCAGTCGCTCTTTGATTGGCTTACATATTCTCACCACGTGACTGGCTGCACATTAGAATCACGGTGGGTTAAAATGAACAAAGGGGCCCCTTCACATTATGATGCTGCTTTCTCATTGACACGATGCCTCTGCCAGCTCCTCAGCCTGTCCTCCACCATAGTACTGGTGAGTGTTTGGGGGGCTCCAGCGGGTCAACTGGAGCCCCCAACCACTCCAGTCTCAAAATTCCATCCTGGCCTTCAATTACATGTAAATCAAAGTGAGCGTCCTGCTTTTTCTTCCAGACACAGTTAGACGTACCTGATCTGGGGTCTTCTCATAGGAGGAAATGCACACACACATCACACGCACGCATGCACACACACACTCCATCTCACAGTATGAAATGGGCCTTCATCCACTTATTGCTGTTGAGAAGAATGTATCACTGCACAACACTCTAAATGCTGTACAAAAAGAATAAATGCGCACGTCTGTGAGCACCTGTATCCAATTATGAGGATTACATTCAATGCATGCAGTTCAGCGCGTGCACTGAATACGAGTTCAGAGGTGGCCTCACATGGAGCGTTCACTCAGCAGACAAAGTGATAGAAGCAGGCGTGAACAAGAGTTTGACCTCCCTGTGTGAGGTGGAGTGCAACTGGGTCGCTGTGTCTTAAAAAAGAAAATAAAACAGCGCACTAAACTCATACATGCAGTCTTGACTTCACGTCTGGTTTGAGACCAGTAATCACTTATGTTAAGCTTCTTTTAATGAGGTCTTTCTGCTCGTGTTCGCAGCAGGAAGCCACAACTGATGGCAGCTTCACGCCATTATTCAAACCAGAACCTGCGGCTTTTAATGAGTTTTTCGCCCACTTTGATGTTTAGTCGTTTCGAACAATACTCACTGTAGCTGTTGTGTTTCAACTGCATTGCTGTATTGTCAACCTGTCGGCTGCAACAGGAAACGTGAGCGAACGCCCGTGAATGGGTTTCCCCAGCGTTTTTATCTGCGAATGACTCAGGTGCCCGACGCGGAAGTCGGCGCCCTGCTATGAGACACGCAGCCATTGAGATTCGGCTTTCTTATCTCGATCTCTGCGCAGATTGTAATCGGACCCTAAATCAGAGCGTGATAAGCGAATCTGAACCCGCAGGGGGGACGGCAAATAATCCCACAGTGTTGGACGTCCTTGATGTCGCCATTGTTGAGGATGCGAGGTTCCCGTAACTGCTCGACGAGCCGCGGGACAATACACGCCGTTACTTTTTTTTCTCCTTGTTTGGAGTATTGGTCTTTTTCATTTGGGAACATTCACGACGCCATCTGAGAACTTTGCTGTCCGGTCGGAGTAAAAAAATAAATGTATCTCCGCTTGTTCTTCACCCTGTTTCCATGGCAACATGACAGGGAATGACAGACAAGCTGTTGGCTGTAATGAAAATGCTCCGGCAAGTAACAAGCCTTGTCAGTTGCAAATGTACTGGTACAGCTCCATCCAAGGCTCGTGTTATCGCGTCCATCCATCTTTCTATCTGCAGCAGTGCAAAAGCAAACTTAGTTTGCGCCGTTCATCAGCAGCTGTATGGGCAGACTGACTGGTTGCTTTTACAGTCGCGACAGAAAGCCAGCAGCATGATACGGCGCGAATGTTGACGGCTTCAAAAAGACGATGAACTCTCGCAGCTCTCGAGGAAACCAGCTTGTGACACGGCGTGGTCTTGGTGGAGGGCAACAATGAAGCATCAAAACTGAACTTAACACTGAGTGGAAACAAAGCTCCAACAGTGGTGAGGTTGGATCTTCAAGAGCCGCGCTGCTGCGACTTTAAAGCACGAAATGTGACCAAATAATGAATGGAGGAATAAGTTAGGGCTAGAAAAATTAACACAATCTTCTTTTTTGTGACTTATTAGATGCACCAGAAGCATTGTCACAGAGAGTGTGAGACCACGTTAGAGAGTCCAGTCATCAAAAAAGCTTCACTTTCCAAAACAGTCACTTGGAAGATGGAGTGAAAAGGAGTTCAAAATGAGTATCAAAGAATCTATACGTCACCGAAACGCCGAACACGTCACCGAAACACACGTACATCACTGTCACCTAAATGTGAAACACGGAGCAGCCAGAACGAGAGACAACATTAGTCCAAGTACAAGCAAGCAGTGTTGCTTGAGTGTGCGACACTGCTCACACGTCCTGGTCTAAACAACGATTGCTGTTGACCAACACTCGAGTTCAAGACAGGTTTCAGTGCAAGGATGAGGAAGTCCACGTTTGATAAACTAACATTTTTAAAATATTTTTGTCTCTTCACTGATTTGGGGATCCATTAAAACATGACTTAGTGAAGAATTGCTGCTCCTTGCAGCAACTGTCAAGTACTGTTACACGATCACAAAGTGATAAACTGATGTGATAATTAAACCTCCCTTTGATTTCATCATTCTCTCTAATCAAGTCCCACCAAACTTCACTCTCAGTCCTCCTTCTCAACCTTTTCCCCCCTTTTTTTTCCCCATAAAGCGATGAAATCAGCGAATGAATCAGCTCTCGGCGGCTATAACCAAAAAGGTCATCGGTGAAAGACGCCGCAGCAACGTTGCTGCTGGAGATGAACACGCGCACGCAGAGAGATCCGCGGCAGTACGGTGATGCGGGCGTCACGCGAAGCCGCGCGTCTGAAACGAGATGACTAAACGCTTCGGTCTCCGCAAAAGGCTAAAATGTGGGAATCTGTGGGCGATTGCCTGACTGCACAGGCGTCTTCACTGACTGGGTCCAGCAGGACGACTGTTGCCCACGAAACGGCACAAAACTGCAAGACTGCCAAAAAAACCGACAACAACAAAAGATGGAACGAGGCCCGATTATTGTCCACACTGTTCATTGGCCAAAAGGGAAAGTGAATAACGTTGGATCTCTCTGGAGACCTTTTCAGAGTTAACCAACTGATAATGCCAAACATGAGCCTGCGAGGGTCCTGTGATTGTGTGTGTGTGTGTGTGGGGGGGGGGGCATGTCTTTCATGACTGATGCTAATTCATGAGAATAAAAAAGAAAAATAACTTCAATTTTCAACCTTCTTGTCAGAAAAAGATTTTTTTTTCCATGGCAGAGTAATTCGAGCACATTCAATCATAAGGCTTTCTGAGAAGAAGTAAAAAAAAAAAAAAACCTGGTCAAGTATATCTCTTTGGAGTATTCAGGAGGTGGGAAGTGGAGCCCAAAAAAAAAGAAAGAAGAAGAAGAAAAAATCCCCTTCAGCAAAGAGCAGCTTAAAAAGAATCGTCTGTGAAGAATGGCAAAAATATTTCTTCATGAATTGGCGCAATCGTGGTTTCGAACCATGGCCAGGAGGCTCAAACGGTCCGGCTGAAATAGAGCGGCGCTCCCGTCGTATCAAAACAGCAAAATGGCTCTAATCTATTCTAATGACTCGACTCGATCGCCGGAGCTCCGGAACCGGCGCCGCGGCGCGGTGCGCGAGGAGCCACGCCGATCCCATTTTCGTCTTATCCATGTAGGCGCAATTATAACAAAGTCATCTCACACGACTATTCAACTCAGATAAGGAGAAAAAGCCACAGGATGCTGCGCGAGTGAGCTTAGACGGTGAAGGGGGGGGGGCGGGGACTCTCGCAGTCAATGCAATAAAAGCCAAATGGAGGCCATTTACCTTAACTCATTAGGAGGGGGGGACAGTGCAACGACAGAGAAACAGGACCGAGGACAGCATTAAAAGAAACATCTCACACGCAGAGACCCTCCAGGAAGTGAGACCACAGGGTGGACATAGCCGGCGAAACACACTCCGGTCAAACAATGGTTCTGGCTGGAAACGGTGGGCTCGGCTGTCGACTGTCTCGCCTACAGAAGTTTGAGCTGGAACGGCTCCTGTAGTCACGTTAGGAACGAGTGCATTATGGGTAGGAGTCCAAAGTTTGCACGAAAAAGCCCCGACATCTCCTTTGATCACTTCAATGCAGTTTACTTTTTCTGGTGCGTAGCTACTCGAACGTGACCCCCCCCCCCCCAAGTCGCCACGCACCGCCGTCCTTAAAAAAAAACATGACGCTGCGACGCGTTCGGCTTCGGGAGAGAAACAAATCAGTGTGAAAGTGGTCTTGGCCCACTTTGAATGCACGCTTTGGGCCACATAAAGCGGCGTGACAGCACCCTCCGTGTATCAAAGTAGGTCTCAGTGTTGTCTCAACCTACAGCAGCTTAGCCGGGAAAAATTGGTCCAAGGTAACGCGAGGTGGACTGAACTGCGAGTCTTTATCCAAGCGGCGATTTTGCGGGTCGCTCCCAAAGCAGAGACTGTTCCCGCCCCCTTTAAATGAAACTGGAACCCCCCCCCCCCTCCCCTGCCTAACAAGCTGGCACTCAGGGAACAGTGCGATTGTCTACCATTCACCGTCTTAGTGACATCACAACAGCCCTCAGACGTAATTGTGACTGATCCGGGTTCAGCAACGATGAGGCAACCCGTTGCCTTTCGCGAACGCGTTGACGATGTCTGTCGCCGTCGAGTCCCGCGTGCTCTCCTCGGACGCGGAAGCTCATCCACATCGCTGCGCTCCGATTTCCCCGCCGCGATTCTCAACCTTCCGCGCCGACAGCGAGAATAAACCGTGGAGAATGATGTGAGCCCTTCTTTTTAATGAATAATCAGTCCCAAACTGGCTTTGTGCTTTAAAACCTAATTCCCCCCCTCCCAAAAAAAAGCCACGCGAAGCCCTGCAGTTATACTCCCCAGATCTGTAATTACCAGAGTTGACAGAAATATCCTGTCTCGGGATGACTTTACACGTCGCCTGCCTCTTGAAGACAAGAGTCGAACGAATGTTTTTTCACAAAACCAGGTATCTTCTGTGGAACGAGTTCCTCCAACCTGTGCTGCCGCAACCGCAAATCTGATTGTTGACAAAAAAAAAAAAATGAAAATCAGGGATCGGCAAGTGCTGCCTCTCAGCTTGGCTCTGCTCTGGCTTATATTTTTATCGCTTCATCCCTGCGCAACTATTTGGGCTGCGATCGTGTCGACAAGGAGCACATCTTACAGGACGCGCTCTCTCTACATATTTCATCGAGTCCTGGGTGAGCGGAACAGGCTGCGGGCGCGTCCGCTGAAATAATAATAATACCTTCAAATCTCGTCATGGTAACCAGCAGAAGCGCTGATTCGTTGTTTGGCGCTGTTTTGTCTGCTCTTATGGTCCTCCTGTTTTGGGTCGAAAAACAACCGACTGAGCAAAAACATGGATGACAGCAAGTATTCTCATTTTCAGCTGACGAGTGATAGATTTTGCAACATGTGCCCCCTGTTGGAGAGGGAGAAGATTACATAAAGGGCTGTAGACACCATCCCCTTGGCCCCCTAAATGTGGAAGTTCTTGACCTCTTAACGCTTCTACTACATGTGACAGACACAAATATGTTACTGATGTGTGAAATAATCAAGAATGTTATTTTTTATGTTCCCAGTAACAAAAAAAAATGGCTAGCACTATATTTTACAGGTTTAATAATAGATCAAGTGTCACAGTAAATCATGGAAAGAGGTGGGTTGGTTTGTTGTTTTCTTTTCTCCATTTTGCCCCTTGAGCCCCCCTAGTGGTGCAACCTGGAAGTACAACTAAAAAACCGCCATATAAAATAGATTGGATTAAAAATGCTCCCGTTTTCAGATTTCTGTGAGCAATTTGTTCGGTGTTATCGAACAGGAACTCAGAAACAGAAAGTCCAAATTCATTCTGCTCATCGCATCGTAACTTGTTTTCTCGTAACAACGGTAGTAAAAAAGGTTATGTGGTCATAAACACGAGATGAGATCTCACAATCGAAAGTAGCAGTTCCGGTAATGATGAAAGTCGCTGTCGCTGTAAGGTAACACAGAGGCAGCCACGCCCTTGCTGTAGGTCAATAACGCGGCGCGGCGCTAAAAATCAATCAAAGTCCCGGCGAATAATACGAGCGCGGGTTGTAATATCACCTCTATAGGTCTCTCACCTGACGTTCGCCGTCATTAATCTGAGATAACGACAGCTGTAAACTTCAGTTAATGTCACAAACTTGACCCAAGGGCACCGTCAAGCCGTATCGGGTCGGGGGCGGAGCGAAACTGTTGATACAGCAGCCGCGACGCCAGAGGACCACGATCCCCGGCGCTGACGCGCCATGAAATCAATATGGAGTCGAGTAATCAGAGGCAGCAATCAGCCGCCTTATGAGGAGCAGGTCTGGTGCCGTCCTCCGACATAATTCTGTTGACGCACAGAGGCAATCATAGCTAAAGGCCATGCTGGATTTAGTACAGCAATTTAATGCTTTGAGGAAAGACAATTTGGCACAAGAGACGAGTTTCAGCGCTGTGTAAAGTTTGCCGAGAGAAGCGTCGCGGAGGGAGCCGTTTGTCTTCTCTAACGACTCCACCGTCCAAAATCCATGCAGGGTTCGAACCGCAGCAGCAGATGAGCACGGAAGCAGCAGGCGGACGGAAAAGCACCAAAGTCAGCGCGATGTTGAGGCCAGCGCGGAAAAGTTCGATGCCTTTCGGACTTCGTGAAACCACGATCTTTGCGAGCTCGGTGTTCAAACGAACGTCAGAGGGGGTCAACAGCCTGCGTAGAAAGAAAATAATCAAAAAAACTTGACTCCGAACGTAAAAGTAAGCCATTTTCCGACGTTGGCAGACTTCCTGTCACCTCCATCACCTCCTCAGGGTTCTTTTTTCTTTCCGTCTGTGAAAGGTGAGATGGGATCTGGGATTCAAGGCCGGTGTTCAATTGAGTTTGATTGGTTTCGTTCATTTTCTTCTTTGTCCACCTAATTGAGAACGCGGCAAGAGATACGGCGCAGACTTGATGGTTGTGTAAAAAAAAAAATCACTCCACGCGTACGTTTTTTTTTTTTTTTTGTGAGTTGGGTAATCGTTTATGGATTTGCCTTTGTGATCCTTGTCAGCTCCTGCCTGCATTCAGTGGACCACAAAGCGAGTCTTTCGGGATAATGCAACATTTACCACATACCGACTCTTCGGCCTTCACAAGTGTTACCGCAGGAGGGAAATAAATGACAATATCAGTCAATTATTGATTTGCAATTGCTAATGTGGGGAAATTGATGGATATTGAGCTGCCTTTTAAAACAGCAGCTTGCCTATTACACGTGCTTATCTTCACCACTTAACACTCTTAGCACTCTGAACACCCGCCGAACAGTGACAGCATATACATTTCCTCATTGTGGTTGGAGGAGATCTCCTTATCTGATGTTTAGTGTCACACTACGCTTCGTCGTGTGTCCTGATGTCGTTTTTGGACCAATCACGAAGAGAGGAACTGTCTATAATCGAGTTAATTACATCTTACCCGTCAAGCGGCACCGACCACAAGCAGTCTCTCAACTGAGCCGGGTTGCAATTGTTGAATGGTGGCAATAAAGCTGTTGCTGACGATACATCGTCAAACAACGCAGACAGGGAAACCAGGAGATACTCATTTGAGGCTTTGTTCCATTACAGAAGCGGTTCTCACACTGCGGTGGGCGTGGCATCATGGGACACCATGACAACCGACGGCCTCCTTCTGCGTCATCACGTTTAAGACTCACGCGACTTTGTGCTCACACCTTTTTACAGCGCCGCTAACTGACCGAAGACAAACCACCATTTATGCAGTCTGCACAATGCGTTTTTTTCAGACCCTGACTGATGGCACTTTCACATCTCTGGAACACATTCAGACTTTCCTCGAACAAGTTCCCCCTGATTGATTGGGGTGGAAATGCCTCGCCTCATAGTTTTTGAATGACCGTATTTAGCAGCCCATAACCAGCCTGATGGTATTCTATAAGAGTGACTATCGGCGTTCCCATTTACTCCCCCCCCCCTTCCTATTTCTTAAGACTTATGATTCATCAGGAACACAAGTGCCTCAATTCTAATGGCTGCAATGATGATGCGTGAGGTGTTGCCATCTAACATACTTGTGGTGCATGAAAGACGCCATCAGGAACGATGGCGTGACGGAGCGCGCGGGCCATCAAGATAACGGGAAGCACCGTCCCTCCTGAGCGATCGCTCGCCGTCACTTAGAGAGGCGGGCTCCTCCCTGGGCCCCGGCCCCACTTTCTGTGTCCACACGGATCGATAGGTAAATACTGGATATCCACCAAATACCCGCTGGGTATTTCTTTTCTCTCTCTCTCTCTCTCGTTCGCTTGCTCGCTGATTTGTACCCACGCAGCCGCTTTTCGAGCTTACCTAACGGGGGCTGACTGACAGCTGTTTGTTTTCAGCCCCGGATCCGACAAGAGCGAAGGTACCCACGTTTGTCTGACTGCACCTCGCACGCACGCACACCCTTGACAGCAGCAGCGGCGGCGGCAGCGGCGGCATCCTGTCTTGACTAAGACACTTAGAGCGAAGCCGGCGAGAGCGCGGTGATAATGAGAAGGAGTGGGAGGGAAGGAGGGACGGCGAGGATTGCATCTCGCCTTAGATGTTGTGCCATCTCTTTATCATCCCCTCTTCTTCCCCCCCCCGGATCCCTCCCTCCCTGATGCACTTCACAACCAGCCCCTCTTGTCTTTCCCTCCCTCCCTCCTTTCTTCTCCCTCACGGACTCTCTCGCTTTTCTTCTCCCCCACAAGGTCTTTCAAGCTGTTCCCATCATGCTCCTCTTCGTCGTCAGCGTTCCCTCTTTTTCCTCCCTCTTTGCCGCTCCTGTCTTTCCTCTCTGGCTTAGATAATCATTAACGTCGCATCTTAAGACATTGTCACATCTCTGAGAGGACGCCAAACTGCCAGGCGGTGCAATTTTTAGCCCCCCCCCCCTTCCCCCCCTCTCCCCTTGAATCACTCCTGAAAACTCTGACACCAGTGTTTTTGGGAGGACCTCTGTTGCTGCGCTGGATCTCTCTCTTTGAAGGCTTAGTGTCAGCAGAATTATACCTGCTGTGGCTTTTCTTTCTTTTTTCCTTGATATAAAGGACTCGCTAATAGCTCAGGAGCTATTGGTTCAAAAAAACACATCTAAAAGGAGCTTGGATGTGTAAAAAGCCACAGCGCCAACAAGACTAAACCCCTTGAAGTGATACTACATCATGAAAAAGTTTGAAAAACCCCCCCACATCTTCTGAGTGTTCAAGCCGTGGCTCCAGAAAGTTTGCAGTTTTTCCTTGAGACGACAGCTGCGAGCAATACCAAGCCTCCAGCTGACAGGGATGAAATTACACAGACAAGTTACATTATTGAACTGTTCAAAAAAAAAAAAGGAGAGAAAAAGTCACTGTGGTGCGAATATTATTGTCCGATTTGAAGCTTTCAAAAGTCGCTCAATGGGGCGAGTGGCTGCTTCTGATTGTCGCGCTCAGAAGTGCTTTTTTTCCCGCACAAAAGAAATCTTGAGGACACTCGTCTCGTACGAGAAGCCTCTCGAACGATCGCAAAACGGAAAGGGAAAAAAAAAGAAAAGAAGAAACCTTTTGGTGCTCGGAAGCCAAAGACACGCCGGGGTCAGGGAACGCAGGTACCTGCCAATAACCAGACAGCTTTCATGACAACGAGGCGCAGGGTGACGCTTCTGGACGCCTTTTCGTCCGTGATCAGGATCGGCTTTTGTGGCCCGGTTGGATGCACTGACACGAATGACGGTTGTCCTTCAGTTTTGTTGTCTTGTTGACGATGCCGTGCTGCTGCACGTTTGTCGAGTCTTTCCGCTGCTCACATGGCGACAACCTTACTTCTGGTTCGTCCATTTCTTAGACATGTGACGCAGAAAAAGAATTAAGAGAAATCAGATTGGGGAAACAAGTCTGTGACACTGATTTGCCATTATCAGACAAATGCCATTACGGATGAAAGCCAGAGGTGATCTGACACGAGACCGCTGAACGACGTGTTCCTCCGACGCCAAGAAGTAATACTGCCAAATACTCCAAAACACGGAATTGGCAGCAAATTTATGTTGTGATACAGAACGTGTTGATGGCTTGATGGAGACATCGCATCCGTTGAATGTCATCGTCACATAATGTTGTTCTGTTTGTTGGAGTTTCGCTTTGATTTTTTTTCAAGAGAGGGATTGTGTCGCGTGCACAATCAGAGACATCAGCAGCCGAACGAAGTCATTCAATTAAAGCAAAGCGTTGTAATAGGAAAATAACACGTTTAGTCGGATTGTTGTGTACCTACAAGTGAGGTGTGTGCAAGCAAATTAAAGTGTAATCAGGGAGAGTTGTCATACTCGAAGGGTGCATCTGTTCTGGTGATGTAAATACTTTGTAAATAAGTGAAACAATCGTGTTCGTTTGGCTCACGTACTTCTGATCACATGTTCTCGGAGAACAAGGCAGGCAAGGACGATAGAAGAACTAAAGGAGGAAGTGAAACCAATCAACTTCTTGGAAGAAAACAAACAAAAAAAAGCCAACAATGCTTGTTTACGTCAATCGAGTTACATGTATCCATCAACTGATGCTACGATTGAACAGGGTGCCATTGAGAACGAATATGTACAGGTGCCAGTTTCTCTCCAAACAAAATGCCTCAACACATCACGTCTCATTTCTGCCTCTCATACTTTCGGGTAGCCGGACACTTCAAGGTCACCGGCATCTGCCGCTTTTAGACGTACTACTTTTAAATGAGACAAAAAGAGGTGGTGGTGGTGGGGGGGGAGGGGGTGTAGAGCGAGCGTAGGAGTTACGTAAAGGACCTTCTGCCGAGCGTAGCGAGCGCTTGTTTGTTCAGGTGGATTTATTGTCTGGCTGAGGCTCAAAATCTCACTCCTGTGCCTTCAGAGGCTCCTATCGGCGAGCAGGCCACCGGGCGGCCAATCGGCGCGCCGCATACCGGCTGCTTCCACAGCCAACCGAGCCCACCTAAGCATCAGAGGGTTTTAAATATGGACCTGGAAGGGAGAAGCGATACATCAGAGGTACTTTGTGTGAGCAGCCGGCAGCGTTGCGGCATAAGCATCACGCATAATACAGGACAGTATGTTTCCTTTAACGCAGACGCATGCGTTTAATACGGGGAGCATTCGGCATGCGAATTTATATGGAGGGTGAAACCGCCGCTTGAATAATTCCTTACATCCTGGAGTTACTCTGGGTGGCTACAGAGGAAGATTTACTGTGTGCCGTGCATGTTATCATGCCTGTGTTCTCGTGACTTCCATTGGGAAGCTGAGTTCGAGGACCACGGCGTGTTTGGGATTCCTCCCTTTAAATAAACTTGTTTTTCCAGGAACAACAAAGCAACACGAAAGCCCAGAGGCCATCTTTAAGCTCCCTCTTATTGCTCTGAAATTTTAATTGATACAGGCAATAAAGTGGCATTTTTCCCAGCAGACGGAAGCAAGGTAACTAAAGCGCAGGGCTTCATAGGAGAGCCGAGTTTCAGCAGCAGCACCGGCAGCGGCGGCTCTGTGCCGCGTCCAAATGGGAGGTAAACACCGGTGGCGAGTGCCATCAAAAGTGGTCCAGTTTGAAACCGTGAAAACCACTGACCTCACTGGTGTCGGCGCCAGTCGCCTAATTGCAGGCTCGCCTCGCGCCACGCTCGGCTGTCCGCTGAAAACCGTGTGATTTCAAGAGCGTTAACCTAATTAAATGTCCATAGTAACCTCCAACCTGCAAGCTAAACTTCATCAAAGGGAAATTTGTTGAGAAAATTGAGAGTAAAAGAGGCGAAAGTCCACATATTCATTTCTGTCTTAATTGCCTTGCTGTTTTAAAGACCTGTGTGTGCGTGTGAGCGTGTGTGTGTGTTTGCGGCAATGAGTCACAGTCACTAATTTATGCTCCACCTGTTCCGACACAACAAAATGTGAAGAAAACAAAAGTTGATTGGCAATAATTCACTTTTTTGTGTAATATTCTATTAAAATCAATCACCAGTAGATCATACATGATCCTTTACTCACTACACAGGTAACTAACACCATCCAACACCCGCTGATTAAGCCTGTTCTCTAAGATTGGATGTTGGACGTTGTTCCTGGTTACTGGCATTGCCCAGCTGTCACCACATAGCAGGATGGAGACCTGATCAGGCTCTACAAGGACTATTCGGAGAGTGCCATTCAGATCGAATTACAATGAAGTATTCCATTTCAAAAATGACAGTGGCCAGGTGTCCGTCTTTAGGGTTCTTGCTTGCCCACCTGGAGCTGGTGGAGCCCCTTGAGACACTTTACGGATACCACACAGGAGTCCCGAGGTGCGAAAGCAAATTTGCACTTTTCAAAGAAAGAACCACAACAAGACAGCGTCTGGAGTCTCGAGCAGCTTCGAGGGAGCGAGGGCAGGCCCTGGACATGTCATTCTCTGAGTGGTCCTCTGTTATTTGCTTTGTCTTGTTCAGAGACCACCAAAGCCGAAGGGAAAAAGGAGGGATACCGTAGAGGCGTTATCCAGCTGTCCAAACAAGTTAAGAAATGCCCCTTGAGCAAGATCAGACGTGTGAAATTGCACGTTGCTTTTATTCTGAAGGCGTCTGCTTTGATTTTGTTGGTGGGAGTCAGTTTGTCCATCAAGATTTGGGAAACCACTGCTATTAATGTTGAAAGTACTTTCTGTAGTCTTTGACACATTTAAAGTCTATTTCTGTCCATCTCTTGAGTTATGTAACACTGGTCACATTTACAGCAGCTGGCTCACTGCCAAGAACATAGTTCTCAGAACTTTTTTTCCAAGGGGGGAACTTAAATGCTCCTTGTGTCGTGGCTGTGTCTTGTTTACATTTTAAAATGGTATAAAGCAAGTTGAATGCTAAGTTTACATCGTGGAATTCCATCTTATCTTGATGAAAGGCTTCATTTCTCTCAAATAATGGAAACTTGTTCATTTTGGTTACTGTAAACTTCTCAAACATTAACACGAAGGTGAAAAAGGTGAGTAGCTGGATGGTGCAGCAGTGTGCTGACTTAGTCCTTCCTATTGGGGTGACTTCTGGTGTGGTTTGCATGTTCTTCCTGTTGTCCGTTGGGTTTTTCTGCGGGAAGTTTGGATTTCCTGACTCAATTCAAGGACATCTTGAATAATTCATTGATTGCTTTGTGATTCTCTCACCTTTTAACAAAGCATTGCTATTCATCAGCCCCTGTTGGGTTAGTCATCTTGCTCTGTAGCGTCTGTAAAGCAGCTTTATTCCCAAAAAAGACTGAATTTCTAGCAAAAGCACTGACTTGTGAGTCAGAAATACTCTGACAATTAGGAAGAATATGATTGAATTACTTAAACGTCGTCTCATTACATAACGTGGAGTCACAATTTTAAAAACCTTCACTATTTTGTTCTGTAACATAAAGTCAGAGGCCAAAGTGCACGGCTGAAACACACTGTGATCAGTGTCAGAACTGATTTACACTCATGTGGTCAGTTTACAATGAAAGAGACATCTGATTGGCTCCAAAGAAGTCCAATCTAAAGACTAAGACTATAATTTAAATAAGATAGAATAATTATTATAAAGTCAAATGTGTTGTTTTTTTTAAAAACTCAAACATTTTCATAGTTTCTCATAAATTGCTGGATCAAATGGTTAAGCTGACACAAGATAAGGGCCGTTGGTCACATTCGAATTGTACAATCTGCATTTTCGAGACGTGTCAAATGGATTCAACGCGTGTGAAGGAGCTTTACATCGAGATACGAGACTGCTTTGTTTGTGGGGTGATTTTGAAGATATAAGCCGTCGAAAGGAAAACCTGTGCGGCTCTCTCGCCGGTGTCTAACTGGTAGCTGTCATTGTGAGCCATGGAGGGAAAAAAAAGAGAAGCCCCTTTCATAACAACGTCGGATGTCTCAGGAAATTCGTCGCGGCTCCCTCACGGACGCGCCTGCGCGAGTGACTCCCCCCCTCCGCGTGCCCGAGATGGATGGTGTCGGGGCTTATCTGGGGGTGGGGGGTGGTCTTTGATTGGGGAAGGGCCCTGACAGACAGCTGGGAAAATTCTCTCGGACAAGCGGGTATCGAAAGCCGATGACTGATGTTCCCGGTTCCATAATTGATCAGATGTAGCAGGTTCACGCTCGGTACATGTCACTTGAGGATTTGACATTGTTTGGTCAAATTAGGTTTTCTTTTATGGAGGCCCAGAGGATATGTTAAAGGAAAAAAAAAAGAAAAGAAAACTCCACATTGCTTTACACAAGGGGGGAAAAAGGGGGCCGGCTCGGGAGGGAGGGAGGGAGCGAGAGAGAGAGAGAGAAACTGGAGCTGTTACTGCGAAGGCAGTGCAGTCGAAAAAAGATGAAAGCGGGATAGTTAACATCGGTGACATCACAGCAGAGGGGGAATTGCGTCAGTGTCTTCAAACAGTCCTAATAAAATACCAAAGGAGGGCTGACTGCCTATTCTCGTGATAAAGAAGCGGGGGCCTCCGGAGAATCTGTTGACAGTGCATCTGTGATCACAAGCTCTCCGGGTTTTTGGACCCCAGAAGCTCCTCAATTCAAGTTGCAGCTTGTCAGAGAGCAAAATAAAGTGTGGAATCTTTTTTTTCTTTTTTAAAAACATTGTTTGACTTCCATTTCCCATGAAAATATTGACTGCGTCAGATCAGATTTGACTGCTTTGACTCTGCCAGTTGTGGTAACACACCTTCGGCTTGACTCATTGATCAGATGATTAGGCGTTACCGAGGGAACAACATTTTTCAGCCGAAACCAATGAAGAGACAGTTCAGAACCAATCCAGGAAGTGGTCAACTGTCCACTGATACTCGTGTTGTCTGATTTGGCAGGCAGCACTGTTTGCTTGTACCTGGACAACCTTTGTCATTGGTTTTCTTCCTAATTCTGACTGTTTTTCAAACAGAAACTTTCCGTTTATCGGAGAATATGACGTGGCTTCCTCTCACTCAGTGGTGATGCGTCCTTGCAGTATAATCAGCCCTGAAAGGAACACAGCTTCGACTGAGAAATGTTCCGTGTTTTGAAGTGCCAGTAATTGCATTAATTTCTTTTATCTTTGTTTTCCCTGTAAATATTCGTTAAAATGAATGTGTTCAAGCTAATTTATTCCTGAAGACAGTTGAGTATTTCAGGAAATACTTTTCCTTTCTTTGAAACTCTGTTCATTTAAAGCTTTTTTCCCCCGCTTTAGTTGCCTCGAATCTAAAATGTAAGTGGCATTAATGATGTTTTGTAGCTTAGCTCCACAATAACAAGCTCCCATCCTGAACTGTTGATCCGTTCCTTCAAGAGGAGCTACTTCCGGAGGATTTGCGTATGAATCCAGAGCTGTGAAAAAGAAAGGCGAACATGTCTCCTGCTACCTAATCTGACCCGATGAGATCATTAATAATGTGCAGGATTAATAAAGGGGTAAAAAAAGTATGTTGGAGATTCTGATAGAACAACAAAACTTTGGTTGACCTTCTTGTTGGAGTTTGGGTTTTTTTCTCCTTTTTCATCCTTATTTAACCAGACGACTCGGCTAAGAGCATATCCTTGTTTACAGCAGCGGCCTGGGGGGAGTCGTTGCAGGAGGAGCCGGCGCTACACACATATACACTCACAACTGGGGGCTCGACGGTGCAGCCGTAGACGAGCTACCAGCCATAAAGCCGGTGCCACGCCGAAACCTGCCGCTGCCGAAACGTTCGCTTTAGTCGTCTGTGCTCGAATAAGGGGGGTTACTTGAAGACATCCCGTGGGGGGGGACACTGTAAGACAGTCATCTAATAAACATGGTCTCTGAAATGAAATATATAATGGAACCTCACATTTTATAATCTCGTGATTCCAAGAACACTTTGAGAGAAGTTATGGCTTCATCGTTGGGAAAGCGGCGGTCCCGCCTTTGATTTTTCCGCATTCACCCGAAGGCAGCAGCTTCCAAGCAGGCTGCTGGAACCACGCCGCCAACCCATTCTCATTCCTCAGACCAGGTGCCGCTCCAAGTGTCGCCCCCCTCCCCCCCCCCACCACCACCACCCAGTGCAGCTAAAATGTGCCGGCTCAGGTTCCACTTGGGCCAATTCAATCACTCCGGCATTCCCATTACGCCGCGGCGCGGGCGGCCATCCCCGCCGTCTCATCATCGCCGAGAGGCCCCCGCGTCGCCCCGCTGTCACCCCTACCCGGTTTCCCTCACTCTGACGACTGACGCCGCAGCTCCATCCAGTCCGGTGAGCCGGCAGCTTCCGCGGGAAAGAGCAGGGTTATTATTTACAGGAGGGAGCGTGGAACCCGCTAAAAATATCCCTTTTCTCTCTCTCTCTCTCCCTACGAGAATTCCCTCGAGCTTTGACAACGAGACAAGAGGAAAGAGTTGGAAAGTAAGGCTGTGAAATGGTTTAACTCGTTCCCTTCTCAAGGTGCCAACTTATTATAATCTCTCAATTATAACGGAAAGATTGAAAGATTTGAAACTGTGTTAAATTGTCAAAAAAAAGGCAGACTTTCTGTGCGGATACTGAATTCACTAACAGTGTTTTAAGGGTATTTGAATTTCCCTATGACAAAATTCTGTTCCCAATCTACAAAGTCGCTGTTCCACCACAGCGGGAGTTATTGCAGGCGCCCCGGGTTGCCGAAGTGAAGTAACAATCATTTCCTACTCAGGGACTATATTTGGTGACTGACAGTCAGAGTGCTTCTGGCCTCGGACAGACATGAACGCCCACCGGTTGACTCATCGGCGCAAAAAAAAAAGCGTGTCAGTGAATTTCCTTCTTTCGGAGAGAGCGGGGCGTCGTGTGACGACCTCGCAGGGGCAGCGTGTGTTCGGCAAATGGGACACAGCGTCATCGGCGTCGCCCTCATCATCGAGCTTCGTTCGCAACTTCACCATGCCGGTCGTGTTTACAGCGCAGAGTCTGGCTGTAAATAACTACGGATGTCGATGTCTTACATGTTCAAGGAGTTGGACTTTTTTTCCTTTCAGCAACTATTGGCTCCTCCACTCGATGATACAACCTGCTATCAAATAGTTTTGAGTACTTTTTCCAAGTGTGCTGAGTTCAGCTCCGAAATGTCACGTCAACAGACTGTTGATGGCCCTTTAAATGATGTCAATGGCAGAGTCATGGCAGGGACTCTTTTAAAAAATAACTGCAAACAGCAACCGCACATATTTTCATCCCTGTCACTGAGCTGGAATCGATGCAAGCGACCGTTGTTCTCATGTCCTCGGTGTGTTTGTGTCGCATACAGATCGCTTCGCTGTTTAACCAGGTTGTACGCAATCGAAACCCAAAACAGCACAGCAACTGGGTCCAGTTGCGTCAATGCAGAGAGAATTGAAATGCGGATAAAGTTCCTGCAAAGCTCAAACAACACAAACGAAATCTTCCTCTACCAACCAGAACATTGTGATAAAGGTCAAGGTATCACCAAGGTTGGTGAGATAGATAGATAGATAGATAGATAGATAGATAGATAGATAGATAGATAGATCGATAGATGACAGACAGACAGATGGAGAGACGGATGGATAGACAGACGGACAGACAGATAGATAGATGACTGACAGATAGACAGACAGATGGAGAGACAGATCGATAGAAGACAGACAGACAGACAGACAGACAGACAGACAGACAGACAGACAGACAGACAGACAGACAGATAGATAGATAGATA
>JASSRZ010000080.1:1703077-1718339 GCA_032164315.1 Malacoctenus gilli | reverse complement strand
TCAGTGTGCTGTCCAACTTGCCGAGCTCACCCAGAGCTGTTGCTGATACCAATAAATCCCACGAGGTTGCATCAATGATTGACTCGAGGTGCTTGTGAGTTCTCTGAGGTCTTTGTTTGACATCACAGGCAGAGAAAGTTTCCTCGTCCCAACAGCTGCTGTCGCGTTTGGCACCGAGTTGCTCCAAACAGACGCTTGAAGTCCTGGAGTCCTGGAAATTGCGGGCTCGGGCCTCAATTGGATCATGTGCATCAATGAGCCCCGGCCTCCCGCGACCCCGTCGCCCAGTTCACTGCCTCCCCTTGCCTTGACCACTCTTGATAGATACCAACCACCGGACCAGAAACCCCCCCCCCCCCCCCCCTGCTCCCCGCCCCTCACAGGAGTGGCGGTTTTAGTTTGGGAGATGCTCTGACCCAGTTGTTTGGCCACCACAATTTGACCCCTTGTCAGACTCACTCAAATCTTTACACTTGCCCGTTTTCCCCTCCCGATAGCACAGCAGCAGTTTGGACCAAAGTGTTCACTCGCTGCTGAACACGTACCGACCGTATGACGAATACATATTCGGGGGTATTGCACTTCATCTGCCAGTGGTTATAATGTTGTGACTGATTGGCACGAGGCCGTTTACGTAGCAGGGCGAAGGATAACACAATGGTCTTTTTGGTTTGTGTCCAGGTCAGCCCAAAAATAGCGCCGCGTCTACTGGCCTTAATACCCTGGAGCTCAACTGACACACTAACAGGTCCGCCGGAGCAAGGTGTCACCGCTCTCGCCACAAAGAGCACCGATGACACCACAACACAGTTAATATTGAACGCTTCTTGAGGAATAACACTTTGTATGAAGTGGCTCTTTTTATCGCTCTTCTTTTTTTTTTATTTTCCGGTGCATCAGCTCATAATTTTTTCCATGACTCATGTCTTTTAGTGATACTATTAAATGCATGAATAGCATTAAGCTCGCAGGCACTAGAATAGAAAAAATAAGTGTGGGGGGGAAAAAAAGGCTTGAAGCAATTGGCTTCTATAAGCACTTTTATGTGTTTGGCATCAGCAAAATCCATGAACACAGCTGATCTATGTTTTTATGAGGTTTCGCGGAGCATGGAGCGGTTTTACCATTTTATGGCGAGTCCACGCAAACCCTTAAAAAAACCTTTCTACAGGAGAAGCGCAACACTTCATACGATCAAACGAGAATCTGTGACTTTTGGTGCAATTTTGTTGTTTCGGTTTTTTTTTGCCAAAACTTTAAAACATTTCACGGCTTGAAAGGGCGAGGCAGTGTCGCAACAAACAGGCAAGAGAGCGCCTGGAGAGACCTCAACTCAGTGTGTGCTCATTTACGGGCAGCCCGGACCTGAAGACAAAATGAGATTAGGCCTTTCGGAGCATGCAATCACTCAACGGATCGACATGGATTTAGCTGTCAACAATTTGCTAAAGCTATGGTGGCGGCTATAAAGTGATTGAAATTTCTCAACCCTTTGGAATCGTGTGTGTGTGTATGTGTAGGAGGAGGAGGGTGGCCCCGAAACAGCTCGAAAGAGTGATTACTTTAACAGAATACACTCCTCTTGGTCCACCACTCCCACCCTCCTCTCTCTCTCGAACAGTCTGAAACACAGAGATTTGATACAGGCCCCAGATTACAAATGTGTGTGCATGTTTGTGTGGCTGTGTGTTCAAATGGTCAATGGGAGTCCATTAAGTTTGTATGTCGTGCACGGAGACCAGGAGGTGGCAACATCTTTTACAAAGGGGCTCAGGTGTCAAGAAGCTATTGTCTGTGCACCAGTGTGACAAGAGAGGAGCCACAGCAATGGATGGCCCCTCTACAGATGAAAGAAATAAATAAAAACAAAGGCATTGTCTCAGGAGCCACCAGCCAAATATCTTCGGGGATCGGTGGGGGGGGAACAGCAACTTGGAATAGCTTCTCCGCAGGGAAGCACATTTGTCATGTCCGTCTTGTTGGTCAAACAGAACTCAGATGGTTCTTGTTCCAAGGTGACCACTGCTTGTGAGGATCTATCTCTGCTGACATTGTGGCCCTTGCATTTGTCCATTCAGCTTCGAAATCACTTTCTCGATCAAAGGGTCCACGGGGTCATTCATTTGGGTTCGTATCATCCGTTGTGTAACCAGTACAACTGACCAGAATTGAGATCTGTATTCAGAAACATTGAGAACAACTACCACTGGTTGGTCAACCAACAATAAGCCTTCAAATTATTCTTTATCATCGAATCAGTGGCTGAAAAACTGACCGGTAAACAGGTAGAGGATGAAACCGACAATGGAAGTGTTCAGGCAAGGTGCTACACCAGGAGATAATGGACGTATCAGTCCACAATAGCGAGGGAAAGGGGACAAAGTCCAAAAACAAGACACAGGCTTGAGCCTAAAAAACAAATGTGAAATCTAATTAATTAATGCTGGAAAGATAAATGAAGCCAACTGTTACGAAGACAATTTAGAGACCGAGGACATACTGGATGGATGGATGATGGATATGGGACAAAAATTGCTATTTACATTCATCTAGAACCAAAGTCTCGGTCTTAAATCCTACATGCAAACAGAAGGTTTTTCAGGCAGCAGGAGTGAACGCTTTGATGTTTAACAAGTAATGAGTTAAAGGTGCCCCCGACCATGTGACACGGAAGGAAAACCCCCGGCCGTCTTGCAGGCAATGAACCAAAGGGGGGGAAGGTTAGAAAGCATTTTGCGTTCAAATCCTGATAACAGCGCACATGCTGGGTTACTCACGGAGCCATGATGAGTAAATAATGCTTTCAGTCTTTATTGCAAATTATACTCCTGTGTCTCTCAGGGTAATTGCATAAAAATAATACCATTACTCACCTCCCATTACCTGCCGTCATTTTCTGCTATTCAGCCTAATAGTTTAGACGCTCCCCTGTCTCCAGGAGAGCTTCATCACCCGAAGGACTTCCTCATTGAGACAGAATCCGCCAAACAAAGAACTGTCAGAGATCATTGATATAATTGGACCGTTTTTTTCAAAACCAGGCCTGCAAAATGACTCTGACGTGGCTGACATCATTATTTAAGATTCGAAGTGTTGCTTTGAACTTTCTCCAGCAAAGGAGAAGATCCTTCTAGTCTGCCTTCATTGCCAGGTACGTTGGCTTGTTTTCGAAACGTCAACTTATCAGAGTTTCCAAGCTGTGTGATTCCGGCAAGTGAAGGGAGTCAAAGCAGTTCGGAGAAGATTTGGAGCAATTGTGCGAGATCGCTTTGCTTTCGCGAGAGCTCTGACACTAAAGCTCCATCTGCACGTTGTGCCGTTCAAATATGTTGTGCGCGACACTTCAGAAATGTTCTCTTCTGTGTTTCGAAAACAATTACTTCTTGAACCGCTTAAACTTCTTCACCTGTTGGGGTTTCCCCACCGCTGCTATTGAAGTTTTGACTGACTTCCATTGGTGTGTTCATGTAGATTGAAAACAGATCAGATCTGTGGCTCTTAGATGAGTTGTGTTAGACATGTTAATTTGTCTTGTTTGTCATATCAAATCACATAACGACTGCATATCAGCGAAATCCTATTAAACTTAAAGGCATAGATTAAAACAATGAACTCACACCTTTCCTCATTACTCTCAGACACAGTGAATAATTCTAATGCTGAATAATTAAATGAAATAAGTGAAATCGAGAGCTACAATCCTTTGCTCTTTTGTTTCTGTTTTCGCTTCGCAAAGGACGGTGAAGCAGACTGAGAAGAAGGTTCGACGAAAAATGTCCAGTCCCTCCTGCAGCTATCCCACTGTGTCTAAATATCACATACGCCGAATATCGCTTTACTTATATTTCGGAATACTGAAGTTTTTCTGTCTCGTTTGACCTATTTTGTATGTAGAAATGTATGAGCAAACCTGACAAGACGGGCCTTTTTTGTGCACGAGGAGGCCTCCGTGTTCTCCAACGTGACTCGGCCGCCATAATTCGACTTGTTCTCCGTGGTCGTGACATTAAAACCTTACCTTCCCATAACCGTTAGATGGACCTATAATCCTTGTGCAAGGAGAGCTTGAAATATCATGTAACTGGGCTTCATTAGGGACACTGATGAAAACCTACATGACATCTCCTCCCAGAAAGGAAATAATTAACCTCTTCAAGTGGAGGGGTTTTTTTTCAATAGGGTTTTCTTATGTCATGCGGAAGTAAAGTTTTAACTATGCTCTCATCTCCTACCACAGACATGAGTTCAGGGCCATTAATTTGCTTCCCTTTACCTTTAAGACCACGTTTCAAGGAGCAAAAAGGTGATTACGGAGGTTCCTGATGGGCCGAGTATCGAAGCCTGCCCATCATCCATCCGCCTGGTCTCACACCCTCCCCTGACATGCTTTTCATTGTAGATTTAACGAGCTACCTGAAATGTTCCTCACTGGTTTTAGGGCTCTACTCTCCCATGAATGAGGAGGATGCAAAGAACTGGGGGGGGAAAGATCAGTTTCTTCTGCCTGTGTGGGAAACGACCAGACAGCATCGTTGTGTCCGCAAGAAAATGTATATTTATATATTTTTAAAGTCCAAGTAGAAATCATGGGATAATGTAAAGTAGGAGAAGGCAAATTGCAGAGGATTATGCAGTCTCATTTGGGGCTCCGGTGATAGATTAAGCCCCGGCATTCAGAGACATTGTGTTTTGTTCAAGGGTGGAAGTGACTTTGCCAAGACACTGCGAGATAAGGAGCTAACTGTTATTAGTTTAATGGGAATGATAGTCTGCCCAAAGCAGTGTGCGCGAGTGGCACGGGAGCATCGCTTTCTCTTTTTTTCCCTCCGCAGTCTTTTTGCACGGCACCGAAGCCGAGTCAGAGCGGGTGAGAGGAGGAGAAGCAGCAGCAGGAGAAGCAGCAGCAGCAGCAGCAGCACTGCCAATTGTTTTGTGGGAAATCTAACCCACCGAAGACAAAGTGGAGCCCGTATGACCACTGGCCCAATGGAGTTAGTCCAATTTGTTGCAATTGGAGTGAGTAAGCCCCTGCTTATCCCCGCCAAAGTGCGGATAGATTTTTATTAATGTCACTTTGAGAGCAACTCCAGTGTGGTATTTATTCTTCATTATTCGACTGGACCACACAAAAGATGGATATTAGGAAGAGGTCACATTTGCGCTAACAGTCGGAGGGAGCCGGTGCAGGACGGAGGGTGCGTTTGGTGCAGAGCATGCTGTTAAATGAACTGTCTCACTTAGTTCGACGTGCTTTCACAACAAACATCTGTCTCTCTGGATCCAGATGCACAAGAGCATCACGTTTCCGTAACAACAGTAGGTGGCCAGATGGAGAGCGCTATACGGTTAGAGACCATTAAAAGGAAAACATAGGAAGCAGTAAACAATGGAGTGAGAAGAACACTGAGCTTCAGCGCTGGCTTTTTTCCCACTTTGTTTTCGACATCGTTTGCACTTCTCTTGTTGCAAACTGTCGCGGTTTACGGCGAGCATTTTGCGGCTAAAAACCTTTCTCCCACACGAGGTGGTGATTCTGCTCTCTCTTGCAGTCGCTCTCGCGGTGAAGCTACACGCTAAACGGGAGAAGAGCCGCGACAGCGTCACCTCACCGTCTTTCGCGGCCTCGTGCTCGAGTGTTGTTCTCACACTGACGCGTCGCACTGCGCTCGGACCAGAATCGAAAAGCAGCTGGTGTGAAAGCACGGTCACTGGACCTGCGGGCATTGGATTTTCACACGATTCTATCAATTAGTGCACCTACGATAACTTCTCCCGCTTAAGATTCACGTCCTTCGCCGGGATTATGGGCACAGGGATGCTCGGATGTTTGCGGCACATTGCTTCATTTTTTTTAGTACCGTCGCATAAAGACTGTCCCTGATGCACTGTCACCATCTCCCACAGATTTCCCTGCTTTTGATGACCGTCATTATGACAACGGTTCAACACCTTTGCAATATAATGGCTTTGTGCCGCCTATAAGGAGCACAGCTCCACATTAAAAAAGAGAAATACCGATTCGACTATTTCCTCCAAAATATGCACTCCTCGAATGGTACCCCTTGGTTATTCTATTAGTGTGCATATTTTCTATATTTTCAGATGAAACCAGGGGACGGTAATGTCAGAGCTGAATCCTTGTACGTTTTGGTGGCCGCCTGCGAAACCCATAGAGCGGTTCTCATTCAGGACCTTGGCAATTCCCCTGTACGTCCTCCTCCCCACCTCCCAACGCACTGTTTCTCATTTGTGCTCCGTTAGTCATTCCACACGGCAGCACAATAATACAAATGGAGGCAAACGAGTAACTGGAGGGGTGAGAGCGAGGTGACACCGACTGAGTCAGCAGCACGCGTGTGGATCTTTCTCTACGTGCGTGCGTAAACGTTTCCGACGGACCTCTTGGTCGGCACCTGAACATGTTGAGAAAAACAGGATGTATGCATGCCGCAAACGACCTTGAGCTGCTTTTTCCTCTGGATACAACGAGTGAATAGTCCACTGTTGTCTTCATTTCCGTGTGATTTGTCATGCCAGGGGAACATCTTGTCCGTTACCGTCTGAAGGCTGAAGCAGGAGGTCTTTGTATGATCGAGCCGTCGGTATCGGACCGCAGCCGCTGGAGCCTTTCCCCTCTGCAGCAGGGCAGCGAGCTTCAGGGCCAAGCTCGCTTCACCCTAATCAGCCGCCAAAACAACAGAGTTGCTTGTGAGTTGAGGTGTTGCTGCAGTTTTTGGGGTTTTTTTTGCCGCTGCTGCTGATTCTTGACATTTACTGCCACTTGATGTCTTTTCCCTCTGCTGGGATCCAGAGCTTCCCTTCCAGACCAGCGCGACAACTCGCTCCCTCACTCACGTGCACAGGATAAGCCAAAGAGCCATCATTCTCTCCGACTCTGTCATATCTGCAGAAAAACCTAAACGCACTTATATGCAGATAGATTTAATTCCGATAGCCGTCCAAGAACCGGCTAAGTGCTCATTGCCGCTTCAAGAAAAGGAGCCGTTCATCCATCTGGTTTATTACGTGTCCCATTTCTAAGACAAGTCGTGGTGAATTCAAGCAGCCCGCATCATCTTTGAACTTTGCTTTTAATCAAGATGAAACCACCCTTCGCCGGCAAAAAGTTGACTCGCAACCCATCCCAAACGAGCCGGCCACTGTGGACCGAGTGCTGGGATCATTAAAATACGGCACGTTTCTATCTTCGCGACGCGACACTGCTCATACTTCTCTGAACAAGTGCTCCTTTCCAAACCGCGGTCCGATTAATTAATGGGCCTGTCTGTGTCTCGTGATAAATTGAAGTGGCTTTGCCACATGAAAAATGGCAGAAAGCGGGGCCCGACTGCGTTGATGGTGAGGAATGCAGACAGAGGAGGGGGATCGTTTGAACAATGAAAGCCCACGAGGAAGTTCAGGAGTTCAGAAATGTAATAAGTTCCTGTGCCGCTGAAGTATATTCGCTTTAAAGGTCAGAGAGATGGGCACGCTGCCCAACTGTGGTGAAGGGGGGGGCTTTTAGGGGAGCCGATGTTAAAAAAGGCCACGTGGGCCGAAGCACACGGAGATTGATCGGTCTTGCTGAGGCAATTTGGGGGGGGGGGGCGTTTTTAATCCGACCCAAGCACTCGATGAGGAACATATCTCAATATGCTCCTGCTAAACTTCCACTCTGCTGGACCAAGATACAGTTATCTAACAGACACCAGCATGGGAGTAATGGTGATTTATCACTTTGCAGCGAAACAAGGCATCACACAGACGAAATAACAAAGCCCGTAATCTGCTCCTGTGGCAGACAGTAGTCTGATTACACATTTGACTCGCACCCTCCAGGCTGAGAACGCTGGAACCAGTTTGATCGATGACTACCAGCAGTTTCCTCTCAGAACCCTCATAGTTTCCGCAAAGAGAGGGTGCAGACCCTTTTTTGGATCCGCCACTGACCCCTTTCTTTCAGACGAGGCTCCAAAATGAAAGCAGGCTGCTTTCCCTGTCTGGTTTGGACTCCAGTGTCTTGGTAGAGTTGTGAGCCTTAGCCCCTGCCCACTTAGACCCCAATTCATTCCCTTCAAACCTTCCTTGATGATATTCAAGTAGATCAAGTTGTGAGTTTAACATACAGGTTTAATAACAACACTGAAACAATTGGCCAAAAAGAGTTTCCTGGGCTGACTTGCTGGTTCACTTTTTCCAGCGTGAGAATCATAACATGGTGTTATTGTGACTCGGGGTCCGTCTGAGGTGGGTTTCTTTTGACATCAGAACATGTACTCAGCCATGAAAGTTGTTCTCCCAGCACAGACGCCAGAAAAGTTCTCCAGCATTCGCCCTGTGTGGCCTCGCCGCTGCACATGTTGTTCTTTGCCATTCTGTGAACCACCCCCCTCCCCCACACGCTTTTTTATCACGTTGCTTGCGAAGTTTGAAAATCATAAAAACAGCCAGAGAGTGAAGGTTCACAACACAATTCATGTTCCGCGTGTGTGTCCAAGAGAGGCTGAGGTCAGTGGGGGAAAGTCTCTTTGGGTCACAGGATGTTTTACAGTTCTATCTCAGCAAGAAGCTGCGGGGGAGAATTAACAGCAAAGGAAAGAGGCACAAACGTGTCCTGCTGCCATTCCACAGCGTGGTGAAGCTGTCTGTGTCAGTTTGGAACTGTCCAAGGTGCTGAACAAAGCAGAAGTCAGCGTTTGTTTCCGGATGCGAATTGGTACATTAGAGCTGATGCTTAGTGTAAAATATTACAGGCTTTACTGAGGAATGCTATTGTCTGTTAGGTTGTTTGACATGCTGCCTATCTACTTTGTGGGTGGAAAAACCCATTTGTAAGGGATTTTTTCCCTATTTTATGTTGGCTTCCATGTGTGGCCTCAACATGGTGGAAACTGCTTTTTTAACCTGAAAAAAATTGCCCAATCTTTTTCTGATGAGACACTTTTTGGCTGCTTTGGAGGGAAAATAACAACAAGTAACCGTTGACACGTTGTACAAGGGCGTGTGCTTCCATGGAAACGTGTCCCGATTCAATTCTCTTATTTAACTTTACTTGTCGCAACATAGAGTCCTGCATGTATTTATCTCTGACATCTGGTGACATCCTTTCAGTATGATGACTCATGATCTGCACGAGTCAGTTCCAGCGGATACTCAGGTTAAAGTTAATGCGAGTAGTGATTACAGTGAAATGTAGATTGACTCAGAAGTAATGCAAGTGAATGCTGGGTTCCTACAAAGGTATGAAAGCACAAAAGGCAGGCTCAAGGTGACAAAATGTCATTCTGTAGAGATGGAACGTGAGAATGGCGGGGGCGTTGCATACTTGTATGTCCTTGGCCGAATTGTATGATCTATTCATGGGACTTGGTGACTCATTTTTCTAATTCAAGAACATGTACACTCACAATCAGAGGCTGAAGAGGGTCCACAGTCTTTCTTACAGGGAATTTGAGGGTTTCCAGGGAAAAAAAGGTCGTCAGCAACTGTTTTCTCTGAATTTGTTTGGGGGTACGGCTTTGGAGATGGCCAAAAAACAGGTGTTTTACTGGCCACTCATGAATCCATCTTTCACTTCGTGTCAGAAACAATTTGAATTCCACTCCTAAGCTTCCACCTGTTCCCAACTGTGGCAAAGAAAACATTCTTTTCTCAACACTACAATGCACTTTTGGCAAGAAGGGAACATTAATCAGGTTAAAGTGGACGCTCTTTGCGCTGGCACAAACGTTTCATGACTCGGTCCGAGAAAAAAAGCGGACCTTAGTTTCTTAGCGGGCGGAAAAAAAACAAAAAAAAAAGCTGCCACATTCTGGCCCATAACGTGTCTCCGTACGGATTAATGTTAGAACTGCACCTGCGAGAGTGACACCGCCGCCCAACTTAGCATGCAAAGCCTCACCCGCCTGCTACACGGACCAGCGGCGACGCTTCCATCATAGCGCGCAAATGGTTATTTTCATCATCTAATCACGGAGCCATTTATCTTTCGAAGTCACGGGTGTCCGTGTGACAGCCCCCGCCACCCACCGTCAACCACCACCACCACTCCTTCGCGCTGGCTATAACAAAAGATTAAGGACAAGCATGCGTGCCAGCATTGAGGAACACAGCAGAACAAATTAATTATTGACGGGATGCTTTCAAAGCCCGTGGCGTCACTAGGTATCCATTGTTACCTCGTGTTGTTGTTTGCTGCTCTTAGCCGCGGCAGAGAGGATGGAGAGGCGGCGGGGCTGGGATGAGGACCGCGAACCCAGCCGCCCCCCCCCTCCCGTTCTCCCTCCCGTGAAGTGCATCCTGCCAGGGCTAATTTCCCCTCTTTCTAATCTCATTCTCGCCGGGCTTCATTCGTCCAACGGCTCTCGAAAACACATCTGACCAGCGCTGGCAGATACGTGGACTTGCCGTCTTATTTGCTAAGCGCCAGATAATAAGCGACTCCTACGCTGATACGATGCGTGATTACACATCTTCGGGACTTTGCGGCTTTAATGTCTCGTCCACGGGAAAGTTAAATGTCAGTCGACTTTGTGGGCTAATGTCCTTTTTTTAAAAAAAAAAAAAATTTCTCCGGCTGACTTTGGGTCTGGCCAGTTCCGGCGTGCTGATCCGGACAGCAAAGCGCCCCGCCTGTCCCTCCCCTCCGCCTCTAACAATGGTTTCACAGCCAGCCGGTGGGAAGCGGCTGGAAAATACAGGGTGGGGGGGGGGTGGGGGGGTGAAAATACCCCGGACTCGTTGGTGGAAGGCGCTTTAGCCATGTGTGAACTGATGCTGATGACATTCACATGTAGCTGCAATGCCTGAGTGGCTCCTCTAAGGGTCTTCGCCGAGGAGCTTTGGGGGCGATGCGAGCGGGAAGACGCGATCTAACGCGAAAAATCTTCCGCGGCTCCTCCTCTTGCGGCGAACATTTGCCAGGAATATGCAAGCTAATGATTGGTAGATAAATAAGACAATTATTGTTCCCTTCAAAGTGGCAGTCTTGGAGCGCTTCCGCTCCCCCTCGCCACAGCAGAATGACTTTATTCCCAGCTCAATTTAAAAGCCGCCTGTTTTGCATTTTCTTCCACACACATGTAAACACGAGTGACGGCGTCTTTCAGTCACTGAGATTCCATTATTCACGGTAATTGCAGATGAGCCCGCCACAAAAAAAAAAAGCAGACAAATTAAAGTCCCCCTTTTCAGTCTGCGGTGATAAACGCGCGCACGCGTGTGCGCCCGCCCGGTGACAGCAGCCGAAACGGTAAGAAAAAAAAACAAAAAAACAAACCTCGACATCCATGAAATATCCCCGCTGCTCGTTTTTTTTGACATCTCTTCACACTCTGGTTCTTATAATTGAAATAACATGGCAACGCATAAGTGCCAGACACTTCAATGGATATTGTGAAACCACCATTAACCCCGAAGATTTGTGTCTGTCGCCATATTCAGTGCTTTGCATACGCAACCAGTCTCTGAGTCACGGTCCTATCTGTCAATGGTACTGACGGTGAAGTGTTCTTGTTGTTGTACTGATGAAATGGGTTCCTGTTGTTGATTCCAGAGTCACTTAACTTACTAAAAACATTCCGGTAACCTCACTGGTCACTTCATCAAAATGTCGTAGTCTTTTCACAGGAATAGTAAAGAGGTACTTCAGAAAACTACCTCCGACTCTCTACGGTCGCCTTAGGTTGGACCTATGTCAAGGAAAACCACATGGCTGCTAACGTAATATGACTGTGATGCATTCGCTGCGCTGCCAGCGTTATGTCGGCCCACGCGAACCGCTTCACTCACGAGTTATGATCAGGGAGTCGCAGGAAGATGCTCTTTAGTTTGCACATCTTCTGAAAGAACTCGGTGGCAAACTGAGAACAATAAGAAGAGGACGTACGAATACTCGTGCTAATGTACGAAAAATATAAGTTTGTGTTAAAGTTAACGAAATCCTTTGTGTTGTCTGCTTGAAGAATGAGTAAGCTTAGCTTCACTGAGCTGCTCTAAACAGGCGTTTGGTGAAGTGTAACTCTCAAACGGTTACACCTCATCTGCCGACGGTAACGGCAGTCACGGTGTGCAGCACAGAGAGACAGCGGCTTTGCAGCTCTCCGAATCCTTTTCATGTATAGCAAACGTCGCGATCATCCAAGGTCCCAGTGACTGAGGCTGCACTGCTTATGTCATCAATGTGACCAAACACAAGCAAAGGAAGACATACATACTAACATTTAGCCCTTCAACAAAAAGTGAGTACACTTTAATCTACAGGTACAATGTTGGAACACTAAACTTCGAGAGTGTCACTGTCTAAACTCAGGTTTCTCTCATGTTCATACTTTTTTATCACCTCAAACCAGATTACTCTCATGAAGAAGAGGCGAGCGTCTTCCTCCAGTCATATAATTCAAATCTGACGTTCCAGATTAGAGGCTAAAATTAGAACCTGGTTAGCGAGTGACAGGTGGAACCTGTCTTCAAAAAATAAAATAAAAGACCCTCTGACATTTAGACTCCGCTGTGCTCTTTGAAGTGTGTCATCATGCCGAGGCTTCGAGAGCTCGCTCGGAGCCTTCAGCAGAAAGATGGACGCAGGAGAGCGAGGGATTTATAAGGATCACCAAATTGGACAGAAACGATCTGTTCCAGAGAAGAAAGAACCTCGGCCCGCTCCTCCGCTGTCACGGGTGAAGCCCCCCCTGAGAAAAACCACCGACACCCGTTGTCTTTGAGCCCCGACAGTAACTTTAACTACCTAAGAAGGAGCTGCTATCTGCCCTCCCCTCAAAAGGGGACGCCCAGACCGGTTGGGAGCATGATCCAAAGAGAAAATGTGTCGTTTTTCGGAGAGAGGTGAGAGAGGCGGCAGCAAACAGGTGATTCAGAAGAGGAACATCTCAGGGTTTGGGCTTCAGGAAAACTGAATCTAATCCAGCAATATAAGGAAGGATCCGGACTGATGCTGAGGACATGTCAGAAGTCAGGAACACACTGCTTTACCTTGTGACGCAATTACGGGGCGTCTTTTGAAAAGTCACGGAACAAACCGAGGATCAGATATGTCTGCAGAACGCATTAGAAAACCATACTTCCGGGCCTGCCTCTGTGTTGTGAACGCTGCATGTGTGTGAGCCTGCGTTATCCGAAGCCCGCACTGCCACCAGGCTTTCAAAGGTGGAACTGCTCCACTGACGCACCCCCCCTCCTTCTCCTCCAGCCTCACAGAGCTTGTGGATACAACATTTGCATGTTGCTTAAGGTAACATGAGCTTGCTCAGTTGCGGCTTCGTCTTTTTTTTTTTTTCCTCTCAACGAAAACGCGTCGCGCCTGCGCCATGAACGCCGGTGGAGGTGATGGACAGAATCTGCTCAGAAGAAAAAGTCAGACGAATCAAACTGCGCGGATAAGTAGGCAAAAAAAAATCCGGAACGGAAGACGGTGCGTGGCGACAAAACAAACGCGCGTGCACAGGCGGCGACCGAACGCACGCGCAAGCACACACACAAACACACGGACGCAGACGCGTGCATGCACACACTTGAGCGGGACACCGGGCAGAGTGCGTTCCGCCGATCATCCCCGTCCCTCCCTCCAGCGGGCGGATTGCCTGTGCAACCGACGACAGCCAGTCACACAGCGCGCTGGAGAGAGTGCGAGGCTGTGAGAGAGCGAGGGAGGGAGAGAGAGAGAGAGAGAGAGCGAGAGCAACAGAGAGAGAGCGAGCGGGAGACTGCATCAAGGAGCCGCGCGCTTGCATCGGGAGCGCTGCGTGGGAGTTGTTCTCTCTCTCTATCTCCCTCTTTTTTCCTTCGCTTTTTCTTTCCCTCTACCTGCCATTTGCGCTGCTTCTTTATTCTCCACGCTCATCTCCCGGACGAGTTCGAGCGCACGCGAAGGAGTCCCAATTTCTTCCTTTTTTTGGGGGGTAACCGAGCTGGGATCGCGCCGTGCTGTGTGCGCGCATTTTTCGGCTGTGTGGGGTGTTTTTTTTTTTCCATTTTATTTTTTTTATTTATTTTTTAACTACCGCTGTCACCTCAGAGCTGCGCTTCTAAAACGGCTGTGGAGAAACTCAGTGGGAATAGGCTCTTTTTCCCCCCCCTCCCTCTCCCCCCCCCCCCTCCTTCCTTCCTTCCCTCCTTCCTCCCTTCCTTCGGTCTTATTCTGCCTCCCGTCTCGCCGTCTGTCCTCCACCTCGCTCGCTTTGAACGCCGCCTTTCAAAGGCGATGGACTTGAGATAGTGCGTCTCTATTTGAGTGCTGGTGGCTGGGAGTTGCCGTCGGGGGAGAAATGCGAGAGGATGCTTGGAAGCAGTGAAGGCTACAGCAGGTGAGTAGCACTGCCCCCCCCCCTCCCCTAAAAAAAAACACCCCCCAAAAACGGGGGCTGATCGGACGGATTTGCTTGTGTTTTGAAACGCTGGACGGGGCCAATTTGGAGCGGAGGGACGGCGGATGTATCCGGGATGCGGAGAGAGCCTCTCGGTCCTCTCGGGTGCCACTTTGAGGGAAGCGTCCCTCGAATTGTGCGGACGGATCGGTTGATCACCAGATCTGGTGTGTGTGTGAGAGAGAGCGAGAGAAGGCGAGAAATGATCTCGAGAGGTCGTTCGGATGGAATCGGTTGACAGGACAGAAAAAGGAAGACAGGGGGGAGGGTATTTTTTGGGGGGGTTGGTGGGTGGGTGGGGGTGTGTGTAATGCTTGTGTGTGTGTGGTACAGGCGCGCCTCTGCAGGTATGAACACATCTAATCCGCGCGCATCGGTAAATTAATTTATAGATTTGCTGTCAATGCACATTTTTTTTTCTATGGGCGAGGAAGGAAGGGGGGGGTAATCTGCTTTCGCCGGTCACCTCCGTGCGTGTACGCGCCCCCCTTCCCTCGTCCGTGAAGGGACGCAGGCTTAAAGCATTAATCAAATTTAATTGTCCCGCGAATGCGTGTGTGTGCGTGTGTGTGTGTGTGTGAGAGAGAGAGGGAGTCAGAGGGATGAGGAGTGTGTGTGTTAAGGAGAGAGGGAGGGAGGGGGGGGGGAAGGAGGGGGTGAATTGCAAAATGTTATCTTAATCTAGCCTTTATTTGGCCACGTATATCCTCCGCCGCGATAACATTTGTCATTGTGTGGAAGTGCCGAGGCTGTCGTGATCCTCCCCGTGTGCCATTTTATTCATCTGCAAAGATGGCTATCTGTTAAATGGGCAGCATGAGGAGGTGCTGCTGGTGGTGGTGGCGTTGGGGTGTATTTGGGGGGGGGGGGGGATTTGTGCA
>JASSRZ010000080.1:1663886-1674020 GCA_032164315.1 Malacoctenus gilli | reverse complement strand
CCCCCCCCCCCCCCCCCCCCCCCCCCCCCCCCCCCCCCCCCCCCCCCCCCCCTCCAGTATCCAATACTGTTTGACCTTAAACACTGTTTGCTGATTTTTCCCCAGTGTTCCACTCATTCACGCGCCTGCGTCACGGTCGTTTCTCGGGTCTCAGGCGGTACTTTTTCTTCACGACGCCTCCCTTCATGAATCCATTCACAGCATCGACAATGTTTCGCGAAGAGCAGACTTTTTTTTTGTGCTTTCCAGTTCTTTCGCTGGTGCTAAAAGGATCGCGGCCCTGGAAGAAGGTGCTCGCGCCAAAAACGGCATCCAGCTTTGACTGCCAAGCGCACGGTTCCATTTAAAATCAAGAAGGTCTCCTGCAGAAGCTGGAACCAACTTCTTCGGAACACTTCCGTCCAATCACGTCGAGCCGTCAGGAATAAAAGAAAAAAATCTGTACAAACTAACAACAATGAGTCTGGAGATGCAATAATTGAACCCCTTTATTTTGAAATGTTGGAAAATTTTGATCAGAACTGAAAAAAAAGTAATTGAAAGGTTAAAAAAAAAAATCGGTGTTTTCTCTGACTTCTCATGAAGCGACAACTGCCATTATTTGATGAAGAACAGCATGTTGTGTTCTTCGCACAAGCAGTTGAGCCGTCTGATAACCCAAAGCAAACAGACTTTCGTGTGCATCTGATTAGCGCTTCCTGTTTCCCAGGTGCAGCACCGGAAAGAAAAACCCCAAGGAGGAGGCTCTTTGTTGGGTACAGTTACTCCTCATATATCCATGAGCAGACTCAAGACCCTGAGCTACGGTAAACTCTTCAACTCTGTAGACTGCACCAACCAAGCAACCCCAGCGAAGCCCGTCACAGACCGGAACCTGCCGGCGGTGGATCACGTGGCTGAGAGGTGCGAGGACCGCAACCTCGCGCATAACACCTCCGAAAGCAAAGAGACGGTCGCCGAAGCCGAGTGAAAATAGGCAGAGAACGCCGACACCTTCACAGAGTGTGCAACCGAGCTGTCATTCCTCAGATTTGAAGCGTCAAGCCATCGAAGTTGGTCTGCCAACACCTCAGGCCATGTCAAGGAGGCTCCATAGAGGCTTTTCCTCAAGGAACTGGGAAAAAAGGGCCTCTGAAGGAGCTGTTCAAGGTATAGAATCCATTGTGTCCTTGCCAAGAGAGAAATCTGCGAGCACAAAAGATTGTGAAGAGCCAGGAGGAAACCCCTTCGTGCGTCTTAGAGATAAAGCTGCTGTAACTGGATTCAATTATAACCAGCCAGTTGAGCCGCAAAAACCACCGAGCTCGCATGCGACTTGGAAAAACGCCGGTCACTTAATCCGACCCATCAGATTTCGCACCATCAGACTGAAGAACAGTTGTATGCAAAAGCTGTGACCTCCTTCTCAAGCCAGCTGGAGCACATCACGTGCAGCTGGACCGGGGGACGCATACTGGGAGTCCGTGCTGGGAGCACCAACGGGACCAAATGCCAGTTAGCAGTTTGTGGGAATGATCCTCTCCATCTTTTTTTCATTTTACGGCACTTTTTTCCCCCCTTGAAACGAGGAAAAGACCTACAACAACTTGTAGGTGGCACATACACCCAAAACTCAGCAGAAGGAAAATGTTTTGTTAAAAATGTTTTTAAATGAGCTTTATAACAGAGGAAGAGCTGTTTTCAGAGGAAGAATTGTCTGATCACTGGGAAGTTGAAATTTGGGAAGCACCCGCCGTATCCATCTACCATTGGATACTTTTCCTCACGACTCCCACATCCGTCGTCCTCCTCAAACGACCTCCCGCTCCTCCGATTCCCAAGCGCGCCGTGACCTCACTCTAAGCGCGGCTGTCGACCCCCAACAATCTCGATGGCGCATGCTACAATCAGGACCCCCCCCCCCCCCCCTTCAGGGGATTTGCGATGTGTCGACTGATTTCTGTGGGCTGAGGCGCGGAGCGATTTACAGTGACAGAGATATGATCAAATGCATCAGCCGCCGACACATCTGAAGGTGTTCGGTGAGAGCAGAGCCTGTCTGTGTCGGGGGAGGCAGGAAGCGAGTGAAAGGTGAACGGTTCTATACCTCGGGCGGACTGTCATCCCACATGAGTGCGTTTGTTTTTGACTCGAGCGTTTCGAGTCTCAGTACAGTGTCGGCTTGACAGTTTCGCTACACAAATGACACGCAATGAATGGATGTTCATTGAGAAGAACTCTATAAAATAAACAGAGCAGAGAACGCAGTCGCTTTGTGCGTTTAATAGCTGTTAAAATACGACTGGTGCATTATTTGAAAGTAACATTTGTGGGATGAGCAGCAGCTCTGTCTGATCGGTGAGCACTGGCACAAGGGACAACCCACACTCTGACTCATCCCACAAATGCAAATTGCCTCTTCGTTTGGCTCCTCTGGGGTAATAAAGAAGCTTTCAAACATTCTCAGTCTGTTTCTTCCATTGGCCCCCTTGTAAACTGGGCTCAAATAGCATCGACTGTTTATTGAAGTGCTGATCAAACTGCTTTATAGAGTATGATATGTATGATATGCATTATTGAGTTCGAAAAAGAATGTTATGTAAAGATGAGTATGCTAAAAGATGAAAGGTGCTGTTGCACATCAGTGGTTGTCTTGACAACAAATGTCCAGAGCACCTTTTTCTAGTTGTTTCAAGCATCTCTTTGTCTTCAATGACAGTCGGCTGAAGATTCAGCGCGGGAGCGAAGAGCTCCGCTACCTCAGATCCATTACACTGATGAGCATTGACAACGGCTTTTTGTGCCGCGTCCCCTTAAAAGTGGACAGAGAGATGGATTGATTGCATTCGCGGGAGCTCAAGAATTCGCAGGAAAGCATCTTGAACTTATTAATAATTCTTTAAGGCCACAAATGTTTCTAAAGGAAAAAGAAAAGAAGTGAGAGTTTCTCTCATCCGGACATTTCGTGTATATAATCCTTCATGCAGTCTGGTGTGTTTCAAACGTCCGTTGAGTACGGAGCAAGAATCTAATACAATCGATGTGTGAAAATCGGACAGAGTAGCTATTGATGTTCAACCAGATATAGAGCCACTTTAACCAGGAATCGATGGGATCTTTGGGAGGAACCATGTTGCCGTGACCTTCATGCAATCAAACACACCGATGTACATGTTGGGATGTGTGTGTGTGTGCGCAGCGTCACCCTTCAACACCCTGCTGGTCCTTTTGGTTGTCCTGAGTCACAAAAACTGTGATGAAACTTCACTTGGTGTGTTCAAACACTTTATTTTTTATCCTAATTAGAAATAAGAATTGAATCCAATCAGTCTTCTATTTCGTTTCGCAACGATCGCGTCTCCTCAACTGGTATCGTGCACAAAAAAAAAAGCCTGTTTGTCTTCCATTGCTTCCTTTTCACTCTGAAACTATTCAGACCTTCTCTGAAACACGTCGTCCTGGTGACATGTCTCATGCCCCCCCCCACCCCCACCAGTTCCCTCCCTCTTCCTGCTCCAACACCTGCTTGCCGAACAGCAATCAGTACCTCTTCGGGGTGCTTTATATTCCTTCGAACTCCAGCAACTCCTGTACCAAAACGCATGATTTACATCCCTTTTTTTCTGTCCCTCTCTTCACGGCAGAATGCATTAACTGTAAAACTGTGTATTGGAAGCGTATGATGTAAGGTTGAAGCTCGCGGGAGCCTCGCGAGGGGGGGGGGGGGGGGCAACGGGAAGATCCGTGCTCTGTGTGGACACCAAACACAACACGATGGGAACTATTGATTAAACGCTCCCTTAAAAGGCCAGTTGGATGGAGAAGGTCACGCCAAGGTTCTCGCGACGGGGGGGGACGGAGACGCATGCGACCTGTCGGGGGGGAGGCGGGAGGATGGGCTCAGAGTGGCCACCGCGGTGGGACACGGCCGGCGACTTAAGTGGAACCTGTCCGAGCGCGACCCCGACGGACCGAACCCAGTTTCGCCGCGACCTGAAAAGTCTTTCAAGACGACACAAACGCAAAGCGGCGCTGCGGGGGCCACGAGGGGAAGGGGGGATGGGTCCGCCCATAAATATCGAAGGCCCCGTTATGAAGCCATGATTTGAAATGCCTGTAAATAGCTTTGCCAATAATGGGAAGATAAACAGGGGAATGATTCGGGCTAATTGACCAGAGCGCATACTTACGAGGGCAATCATCATTTTAAGACTCTTCCCAAAGGTTAATGTGAGAATAATTTGAAACAAACTGCTTCGTATTAACGAGCCTTTAAAGGGAATGTGACTCATGGTAAAGAACAATTCTGAAATATAGTCAGAAGTTATTACATCAACCTTTAGGATGAATCGGCCTCAATTGGATTCGTTTGCGACTAACGTTTTTAACAAAATTACAATTACAGAAAGACCCTCAATACAGATTTGAGACACTTTGCTGAAATATTTTTTAAATGCTTCGAGTTAACGAGGTTTCCCACCTAATTGCGACCATGAGGATGGAAGTTTTTAACCATTCACTCAAATCACTTCACGTCTGACGCGATGCTGGGAGTTTTATGAGGCGCTGGGATGTTAAAGTGTTTGAAACAGACCCACTGAACAAATTAAGGTCTTCACACTTTCAACAACACATTGGAAAAACTAATAATCTAATATTCAAACACTCACTCTTCTTTTACTCTAATAAATTACACGATATAACCTTTCATCTTCTAAAAGCTTTGGAAAAAGTCGGATGCGACAGTGGACGAAGGCTAGTTTCAACTTGGACAAGTCACCAGTCCAGACACGTGGACAATTTAGTCAAAGATTAAAACGTAAGGTTGTGCTCAATGTACAGTCAACGTTTAATGTGTTCTTTAAAAGGGAACATAAATAGCGCCTGTCGTGGTGTCATGAAGAAATCATAACACTACTTGAAGTTGTGGTTCAGGGAACCAAAACTACAAGCTGAACGACACTAAGACACATGCTGTGATTATCGTTATACTTTTCCATGTATTATGTGTCATTATTCAAAGTCATTTGCGGCACTGAAAGGAAACAGAAGAAAATGGGGCACAGTTAAAAGGAAATTCAATTGCTTTCCTGCGCATGCAGCACAATAAGATAAGCAAAAAAAATAACCCTCTACAACCTCTAATTGACTTTATAGGAAACAATCAGGCTGCTCTTGTGCTCTGGGTTATGGGATTGTGAATAGTTCAATCGGCGGGTTTCTCAGTGCCCCCTCTGCGGTCCACCCTACCGAGTCCACTTCGGTGGTAATTGGCTGCGGCCTGCCAGGGAGGAGTCCTTTGGATTTGGAGGAGAATGCACGCTGTGAGGTTCCCTTTCATGGTGACCATGTTCCTGATTTAGCACAAGTTAACCCCCGAGGGAGGACGCAAACAGCTGGGAAAAACACACAGACACACACAGACACACACACACACACCTCAATAACCAAGTCTTTTTCCCATTACTCATGCTGACTCTCTCTCTTGCCTCGATTCGAGCCTTGTTTATATGCCCAGTAAGGTACAGAAACAACTGCAGCGTCTGTTGCAAATGAAGCAATCATCACTGCCCACATACTTCAGCAGCAGCATGTCCTTTACATTCATATGGATGTCACGCAATACCTCCAGTATGAGCCGACTCATGAGTTTGGAGCAACAACTTCCATGGCAACAGGATAGCAAACAAAAGGAACAAACAAACCAGGTGACTTGTGTAGAAACAGTGATGATGGAGTTTTAGGGAAAGAGAGAAGGCAGCATTGGCTGTGGGAATAGGCCCCCCATCACATAGAGGGGGCATGAAGACGGGGGGGTCCATGGAATAGAGGCGCTACAAAAGCACCACCCTGAATCCAAGCTGAGAATCGGCAACAAAGCGGCGCAACATTTCAGTGAAATCACACCACCAGACGAGCGCTTCGTGTGCCGCTGCCACAGAATCACAGGAGCGCAGTAATAAGGAGTCCTTCCACAAGACAGACCAGGTCCTGGCCTCAGTTCATTATAAAATAAAAATGTTTTGCTGTCACTTAATGAGCAACCGTCAGGTGTCTCCAGCAAGTGTTGGGAGTCAGATATTAATTGGTTTCTATGTTTTTTCCTTTCTCGCACTCGCAAAGAAAAAAAAAACATCATTCCAGTCAGAAGAACAAAGTTTACTTTCGGCGGAGCGTTGCCGATTTGAGAGATCACCTTGAAACCGCACGCCGCAACAAATTAACGCAGCCGCCCCCCCCCCCCGAAAAAAACCCCAAAAAAACTTTCAATCGTTTATTACCGCGCCCCGCTGCGCAATCTGCCAGGAAAAAAAGGTTTGATTAACTATTATAGCAGGTGAATATTTTCAACACACACTCGAGATAAATCTCGCGCTCTTCGGGGTCTTGTTGGGTAGAATTTCCCTCAGTGCCTCTCCGTGCTGCTCAAAGCCCAAAATACACACTTTTCCCCTCCCGCGTTCCAACGGCCCACGTGCAACACTACACAAACATGTCAGACGGCGGTTTCCTCCGTTATGGAGCGGCGGCCTGAGAGCCGTGATTCCGCCCCGTGATTTGCAAGGCCGAAACGATAGAAGTGCTCCCACCTGCGCTAATGCTATTCGGCGAGCGCGAGCCAACGGCCGACACAGGGGTGGCGAGTGTTTACGCAGCTGTTACCGCAGGTTGAGTCGAATCAGGCAGGCGCTCCCCCCTCGGCCTCACAGTAGCGAGCGTGAGTGGAGGCGGATTAGCCTGTATTACATGCTTTACTATGATGCCAGCTTGCACAAATCCCTTTTTTTTTTCCCTCCTCTCTCCTTCCTCTCTTCTTCCTCTCCCCCTCCCGACTGAACACCGGAGTGCTCTGGCATTAGGTAACACCACGAAAGGGCCCAGACTGGAACATCTGTCCTCATGCGAGGTATCAGCCTCTCTTTTTTTATTAAATCAGATGGAGATGTCGGGACATTTGACAGCCAGCTGCCCCCTTCCCGCAAAGTGCCATTCATTTAACGACTATTGCTTTCGGACCTCCGTCGGGTTCCCCGGAGATCATGTTGTCACCGGGGTCCCCAAACACCCTCGGCACTCGATTAATCAATGGACGTGATTGAGGGGCCGCCGCCGCCGCCGCCGCGCGACACATAATGAGCTGCTGATTAAAATCGTTACAGGAGGACCCGTGGACTCTGTCGGGCCTCAGCGGCCTAACGGCTGCACTAACGATAATGTAACATTACACGGGGTACACTGAAGGGTGAGGCGACGAATGTCATTGAAAGAACTGCATCATGCTTATTTTGTCCTCTTTTTTTCTTTGTTTCAAACTTAACAACCGTGATGTCGAAACAGACAGAAATAGACAAACTGAGGTGCCAGAGAAGCCAGTTTGAAACCATTTTTTTTGTAATACATGTTCATCTAAAGTGTTTTTAAGAGCATTGTCGGAGAGTAATTGAGGCTGTAATCAGGAAGTGAAATGTCTCATGTGACATGACATTCAGTCAGCTGGGTGATGGCTCAGTCTGCCCAATCACACTCCATTTCAAACAAATAGAATGAGATAAAACGAAACAAAACATCTTGATTCGTCTTTATCAAGCCAACAAATGGGGGTGAATTGAGATAGGTCACATGTCACTTATCCTGCAAAGCATTATGGGATGGATGAACTGACTCCAACTGAGGATTCTTGTTGTATAAGGATCTATTGATCCATCAAAGTCATCCATACTAAGTTTAAACAAATAAGTCGAATCTCTTATTTAGAGAGAAAATCAATCAGATTGCCTCCCAAAAAAATGACTACCTGAACAAAGCTAACGTCTCCAAGCAGGAAACTGAACCCTAAGTCGGTCCCAGTGCTGTGAAAGGATGTTGCACGGCAGCCGTCGCAACTAGTGCGAATGATTGTGAGCAAGCGAGCGAACGTCGAAGTGTGTTGGGACTGTTTCAGTCGTAAGAAAACCTGGCGTTACATATGAAGCCATAAGGCCCATAAATGTTGCAGTGCTCCTTTAAATCAACGTATCTCTGCAGAAACATGAGAAACTACTCAGCTGGACGCCAACCAGTGTTGGTCTCCGGCCACTTTCTGATGACCTCACATCACCGAAGACGAGCAGACAGGAAAAGAGTCCTGATGTTACTCACTGGTGTGGTTTCGACGGCCACTTCCCATCATCCTTCTCGTCACGTTTTCACTGTTTTGCCATCTGGCGGGAGGCGCCAGAGCATCCGCGCGATGTTCACAAGACTCTGCAACGGCCTCCTCAAGTCTCCCGACTCCCCCTGGATCCCGCCCCCCCTCCATCACCGGTGACTTACGACTGGCTGTCAAGAAACTTCATCTTGGTCCGTGTGCACTCCGGTGTGCACAGAATGACGAGTAAATTGAGTTTTGAAGCTCGGATGTTCGAGTTTGCCGTCGTTGGCTTTATGCTTGGTCAGTCTTGGTGATGGAACACAAGGCTGGTCTAATGGAGCAGTGTGCTTAGATGCACAGATCAGAATAAGTCGCTTACAGTGAGAACAAATGAAGATTATCAATCAGATTCTCAAAGAAAATCAAGCATATATTCATTAAATGTACTTTCAAAATGAAAAGCTAACTCAACTTCATGTTTCTGTCCAACCTATTTGTTAAAAATTGGCAATTTATGCACCTGTTAGTTTCATACTCTGGTTTGGAAGAGAGATGCCTTCAAAATAAAAGCTCTGGGCTGTTTCCCAGATTGTGGAGAGTGCCTTGTTATGGTTTTGGCTGCCCTTCTCACCCCCACCCCGACCTCCACCCACCCCTCTGTAATGTCTGGTGCCACCCAAGGTTTGGAACCACTGATTGAACTGAAACTTCTGTCGAGTCAAAGGCGGGACTTCCTCTCTCTGCCTCCAATCAAAAGCCTTTCCTTCAAAATCATGTTTTTGTTTGTGTTTTGTGGATTGAAACGATGCACCAACAGAATGGCCGACGTGCATGGAGTGCAGGCCTCTCACCAGGAACTGACCACAGTGTTTTCCTGGCAAAAACCTGCGACTGACCAAGTACTGTATACAAACTGCCAAGGAGTCAAACGAGCTTAAAGATACAAGTGGGAGCCTTTAATACAAAAGACAAGTGCAGCTTCACTGACTGCATGTATACACTGCCAGATAATGACCGAGACAGGACTGCGAAGATGGCCGTTGTTGTGCCCCCTGTAAACAAGTGTGTTGCGCCAGTCAGACTGTGAGAGTGCTCCATTTCCCGGTTTGTTACACAAGAGCAAGGGGGGGAAAAAAAACAGCATTCGATGCGTTCGACCGCTCCTCTGCCGGACACAAAGCCGAGAGCCGCGAGACCCTTTGGGACAAAGTCAGAGTGTTTCTTTGACGAAACGCTCCCACCCGCGCCGCACAGAAAAACCCAGCAGAGAAATGATAACTTTTAATGAAGCCACAGTGGCAGCCTCCAGGGGGGAGGGGGGGTGGGGGGCTGGTGTTTCTCCCAAACGGTTTCTGTTGAGCCTGGCATCTTTCCAATAGCAACGCCCCCCCCCCCTTCCCCCAATCAATACATCACCACGAGGGTCACCGGCTTCAGGCCGCTTCCCGAGCCATCAATTCCAAGTGGCCTCTTGGAAAACACCGAGACACAAACAGTCAGAAAAAAAACGCTGTCGATTTTTCTCCTCTCCGGTAACAAACCGGCTCTTTTGGCGTCTTGTTTCTCCCCCAAAATCTGACTGAATCTTTGGCCCCGCCTTGTTATCTCATGACCCCTTTACGATCTCTCGGTGTCACAGCGGAGGTTGTGGTTTTGGATGGAAAACTGAAGAGGCACGGTACCCAAATGAAGATGTAAACCGCATGATCGATCACATTTTAAAATAAAGAAATCCTTCAAAAATAGTATTTCTCCATTTCTAATCAACTGAAGCTACTTGAAGGAGTTCAGATTAATCTCTTCAAACTCATTGTGATTATATTTCTTGTCCAATGCAAGCAAATATAAAAACAAACCATTTTATTCGCTTCTCTGTTTGGTCGTCCGTCTTATTGTGTGTATCTTTAGCTCTGTATTTCCATACAAAACCATCAATCACATGTAACACTGACGGGGGGGGGGGGGGGGGGGGGGGGGGGGGGGGGGGGGGGGGGGGGGGGGGGGGGGGGGGGGGGGGGGGGGGG
>JASSRZ010000080.1:1625611-1641353 GCA_032164315.1 Malacoctenus gilli | reverse complement strand
CTCGACAGCGTTTGTTCTCTTATCTCGCCGCGAGAGGCGACGCCATCGAGATGCGGCTACCGGGGGGAACGGGGAAGTGCGGCGGTTTTCACTTCCAGCTCCAACAAAATACCGAATTACAGCTCGGGCAGTTGACGGGGGAGCAAATGGCCCTGAATAACCATGACACGCTATTCGTTAGGGGGCCTGTGTTGACACTGAGCAACCGCTGGACTGAACGTTGAGCCACCATGCTGCCAGACACAAGGCAACACAACAGCGCAGTTCAGGGGCCAAGTCCCTAAGGAACCCTAAGGAACCCTTTCTTCATAACATGATGCATCAGCATTTGTGGAGTCGCCATAGCAACTGGTAGGCCGTCATGTGATACGCAAACTGCAACAATGGAGGACAGAGAAACGATGTTATACTCGCCGCATTGTCTACGACTAAAAAAAAAGCACTCATGGAGGATATCTTTTTATATTCACTCCACAGAATTCTGACTCCTTCACATCTTGGCAGAATAAAACATTGTTTGGGTGACAAACACATTATTGCTGCATTATTCCTTGCCGACCTTGTTCATTATTGAGATGTTTAAGTCCATCAAGCAGGATCTTTTTTTCATCCTGTGAATAATTATAAAAGTATTCATAAATGTATTGTTGTGGTGGATAATGGAACACTAAACGGTGCAAATCACATGTATTGGCTGCTTAATGCAAAATGTTATCAATGAATTCCAGGAATATGTAAATACATGAAAAACAAGCAAGTTTTTTTCCAGGATTTACATCAGTTCAAGAATGAATGCATATTCACTGATTGCAATAATGTCCTTCAAGACTGACTGAGTTTAAGCTTTTGCAGGTTTATTCAAAAACAGAATATGTGACTAAGTAACTTTACTTGTGCGGGAGGAAAGTAAAATCTGTATTTTCACACAAGTATTTTGGTTGAGGTTCTTTTTCCACATCTTTATTTGAAGCCCCCCCTCCCCGTCATCCTTGGACTGGGAGGCCCCAGCTGCAAGCGCCGCCAACATCTGCCTCCACCAAGAAGCTGCCAGCTCCCGGATCCCACCGCGGGGGGCCCCTCCCGAACCGGGAAGCCGGGCAATCGAACGACGAGAGGCACCCAAGAGTGGCGCATCTGCCAATTACAGCAGCAGCGCCCGCCCAATTGGGTGCACGCGTCAGCCGACGCCGCGCCACAGACACACAGGCAGGAGAACACCCTCCTCCAATCTCCTTGTAATTTCAGGCATAATCAGTCATCAAGGCAGGGAAAAAAACTGCTTCCAGCATTAAGGTGGTTCACTCTCCAATGTAGACCCTGTAATGTGCTTAAAGGACCAATTTGTTGAACACGGTGACGGCTCGTAACAATTAGGGTCCGACCTGACTCGGCCAAGTTTGAAGAAGGGGCCTCAATGACGGAGGTGGTAGCAGACAAGAGGGGGTGCTGTAAAATCACACGGCAAATTAAGCACCACAAAGACAACAAGTCACAGATCACGACTGCTCGGTGGATAATCAAACCGCAAGCTTGTTTCCAATATTAGCTGGGAGGCGTCGATCATGACTGACACGCAAATGTCAGGCCGTCTTGGGGAGCGTTTGTTGCCATGGCGAGGTGATAAACAGAGTCTGCAATCCCAACTGTACCCAAGGCAAAGTGATTAGGATGTGATTAGGGAAGGATACACTGTGTAAATACTATATTACCACGCGAACATAATGGATGCGATGATTTCATTACAAAACAAACATACACAAACAAGTAGGTAGCGAGTCTCGGAGTTACAGAAGGTGGTTCATTATGGAAACATTTACTTTCCAATCCCTCTGCATTACTTGGACAGCTTCGGTTATGTTTTACAGGGCTTGTTCGCCACGTGGAATACGCAAAGCTTTAAATAAATCACAAGAGCAGAACGGCTCTCTGGTTTATTGTAATTCTGGAAGATTCACTGTCTCTTAGGGAAAGTCATTCTTTTATGAACAAAGATGTCAATAAATGTGAGCGTGGCACCAAGATGGAAAGGTACAAGATGGAAGGTGACTGAGTGGGCCCTCAAAGGTCGGTGGAGTCCATTGAAATATAAGACAGAAATGGGAGATGAGGGGTCGAACCTCCGACCTCTGAATTTAAAGCCAACCTGCTCTCCTCCGTGAGTCGCAGTCCCCCTTTCATCACCCAAGTCCCACCACAGCCTATGTGATTTCCGCTTTTACACCCTATTCATGGACCTCCTGCATGTCGAACATGTTAGGAAACTGTGGCACCAATAACACATACCGACACAAGAGGAACATACAAGGTCGAGACAGCGAGGCCGAGTAAGCCAAAGGTATGATGATCGAGTTCACCGGTGCACCATCACCGTTGACAGGACTTGAAATCAAATGTTATCCACCACATTTGACTGACAGAGCGCAGTGCCAAGCTGGTGACAATTGACAGAGTGTCAGCTCTACGTTCTCCTCTGCTCCAGTCCTGAGTCATTCAACAAGTGGTCCCAATATAGACGGCTACTGCATGTTTCTAGTGACGAATTAGCTTTTTTCTCAAAGATCTGTCGCGTGGTTTTGTAATGCAGACACGAGATCATCAAGCTGAACTGAACCAGCGAACGGCAAGATTCCCGTCTACCGACAGGCACTGATTTGACAATGTCTCCTCGCTCCTAATGATGTCTGCAAGTGTTGACACAGCCGGCGATAGAAAGAAACTGCAGTAACAGTGTGTGTGTGCATCCGTGTGTGTGTTTGGTTTCTGCTGACAGCGGAGGACAGAAGCGGTCAGTGCCAAAAACAGACCTGACATTTAATCTAGCCATTTAAATCGACCGTTTTGGGGTTTTTTTGTCCATCAAAATGCTGCGACATGCAAAGCAGGCGATCCGGTGCGGTCTTAATAAACTCGACAGCCAGCTGAGAGTCATGACATTTATTCCCCCTGTTGAAGAAACGGGCACCAAATTAGCTTGAATTTTCAATTCTGGATGATTTCGGCCGCATCTGTCCGCGTCACACATGCAGTCCAAGTCCCCGAAACACGCGACGTTAAAGAGGCCTTGATTGAATCGCAAACACACTGCAAGAGTATTTTGTTGACGTATATTCTGCAGAGGATGAGCATATTTTTCATGCTTAAAAGTAGTGAGGGTTTAAATCTCCCGTGGTAATCCACGAGGAGCTGCGGCATTATGCGTATGCCCGCACCAGCGCATCTTTCAGGAAGCCGCCCGAGTTGCTGAAGTCTGGAAAGTGACTGAGAAAAAAAACATTGATATGATTCATGGCGCCGCCTAATCCCACATCCATCATCGGTCGGGCTAAAATGCGAAAGCAACACAAATGTAGCCGCACTCCCATGGATCATTTGTGAACAGTTTGTCATCCACATAAGTTCAGGCCTCAGGTACAGGGTGAGGCACATGATCCCGCAGAGACAGGGCGGCTAAGAGAGAGGGCTGCGCGGGGCATTTAATGCTGCTTTCGTGTCACATTTGTCATAATATACGCTACGGCCGTTTCACATCGCGACTAAACTCATTCAGGAACAAAAACAAATCGACACAAATTTGGCATTTCGAGGATTTTTATTACTGAGAAATCTCTATTGTATTAGATTTTTTCCTTATCGCTTAATTTGAGTTTCCTGGGAACTTGTTCATAAACGTCGACTAACCAATTCAACCCACCTGATGTTCGACTTGATTTATTCACCAGAAAAAGAAGAAATGTGTGTCATGAATCGTTTCCGATCATTTTTTCTGCCAACCATCCGCTTTTTCTTCAGTCGGTCAATCAAAGACAAATTCATCTTTGCAGTTCAGCAGCCTTTCAATGCATGTTTTTTCAGCAAACCTTTACAAATTCTGCGAAATGATCATTTTTTTTCTGTCTGATTTTTGAAATGTTTATCCCCTACAAATCGGTTGTTGAGGAACACCGGCTTTGGAACAGAAATAAATTTGACGTGACAAAGTGAGGAAAAAAAACAAGTGGAGTTTATGCTCCAGATTCCTTCAATTACTGATCTCGGAAGCTTATAAAGGTTTGCAAGCTCCACATTACAAATAACTGTAAATCCCTGAAAGAAATTCAACATTTCTATTCCTTTTCTTACACGTGATTCAATTGAAACAAACATTTCCAGACTTCTCTCTGCTCCCAGTAAAGAAAACAAATGGACATACTGCAACAATGAATTCCAAAGTCTCTCTGATGCCCTGGCCCTGATTAGACAGCCCTGTTTTATACATATCAGCCCGAGGCTCCTTTGAATTTTGCAATAAAACCATTTAACATGATGATAAAAGCACATCATATAATTGTTGGTGTGGTATGAGGTGACCTATATTTGTTTTATGCAAATCAGGTTGCAGTTTGAGAGCAATTCATTCCGTTCTTGTAAAAACTAACCGGCCTCCTGGAGTTGCTGGAATGAGGCGCCGCGGCAAAGGCCCCTCATATTTTATTCGAAGCGGTCCAAAAGGCACCGCGAAGAAAAACAATAAAAGCTTGTCATCGAAGGGGGAGACTCCAGAACTCCGACCTGCCATTCCAGGAAGACGGGGGGGTTGGGGGTGGATGGTGGTGGTGGTGGGACGGCAGCAGCTATGCGAGACGTCAGGTGGAGTCTGGGGTCTGTTTGCACCGACGGCTCGCGTCACTTTCAGTCTGACTTCTCGGTGAACCCCGCTTTGAACTTCTGACAGGCCTGTGTGATATGAAATCCACCCCCACAGCACCACGCCATCCCACCCCCACCCCCCCTTCCCCTCCTCCCACCATCTCCGTCCAGAAGTTTTGTCATGCTTCACAAAGCGGCCAGCTTCTGACGGAGACCTTGTTCTCTTCGGATACGTGACGGGAGAGTCGGTGGGATCTGCTGGTTAGATTATTGAAGGTACCGGTAAGGGGGGTGGGGGTGGGGGGGCTTCCCTATTAGGATTCTGCTGGTTTCGTATCAAGCAGCCGGTCGTGCTGGGTACTGATGGAGTTCCTTAAAAGGCACCTGCATGCTTTTCAATTATCGTCCTGGAATCCCACATACTCGTATCTATATCAAAAAGTTGAATTCTATGAGCGTGCACAATTAGATTTATATATAATTCCAAAAAAAAGAATGAAGAGTGGTTCTCTCACACTCAAAAAATGGGTTTTATTGGAGGCCTTATCAGTACTTTTATACCGACAAAGCAATAAATTATCAGTGATGGTGAAGTCGCAAGGGAACAACACCGAGGTACGGATCGTGAGCAAGGGGCGGGAAAAAAAGTCATGCAGGCAAATGGAAAAAGTCGAGAGTAATCACGGATTTATTGAGCTCCGTCCCCTCCACTGTGATGTAGACTGATGTGCCTGTCAAATTTCAAAAAAACTAATTTCATCTGTCTTTAAACACCGAGTTAGGCAGCTGCTCGCTCGCACCTCCGTACGTCGGGACCGACCGCGGACGGGTCCCAATCAGCGGTGTCGCCGTGGAAATGTTCCAACAGCTGTCAGAGTGAAGGAAAAAAAGAAAAAAAAAACCCTAAATTAGCGCCTGTGTTGACAATATTGTCTGTCTGGGCTCATTTTGTAAAAACTCTGACTGTCGAGGAGAGTGATGAACGTGTCTAACTGCAGACTTTTTGGACAAATCGCAAGAACGGGACGAGGATGGTGCGGAAGCGACCTCGACAGTTCACTCAAAAACCCGATTTTTTTCCCATTGAAATGGCCCGATGTCCACTGCGTGCTGTCTCAACGTTGGTGTGGTGGTGTTGGTTTAAGTGGAGCATTTGTACCTCGATGACAGAGATCATTTCAAGCAAAATGAAATAAATAAAGGCTGCTGTTGCTGGGCTGAAAAAACGGAGGGCGTAGAAGAGTTGCAGACGTTTCCCTGGCCAATCAGCAGCCTGCAGTCTGTTGCCGTGACATCTTCGGCATCTGGAAGCAGGAACCATCACCTAACAGACCCCCCCCCCACCCCTACTTGAACAAGGTAGAGTTGAAAAGTGCCTAAAGTCAAGCGTCAAATGAAAGCAGTTATCTCCAACCACTCCTAATACGGTGAATCAGAGGTGGTTTCGTGAGGTCACAGCGACTTGGTCAGCGTCAACCACAACCCGTCGTTTTTCTCCCAGTGAGCGTACCGGCATGCGTTGGACGCTGACAAAAAAAAAAACTGGACCTGAGAGTTGTTGCGAAGCGAGTTTTTCTGCGAGGCCGGAGCGAACTCGCTCTACTGCGACCAAAATCTGATTAATTCATCTGCGAGTGAGGCCGAACACACGCGCTCCATTTCAATGACGTCCTTCAAAGCGCTCTGATGGCGAGAACGGGCCAAAACAGATGGACGGACAACCCAAAAAACTTATTGCCTTCAGGCGACAGCTGTCACCAGGCTGAGGCACAGAAATAGGACTGAATGGGGTTTTATTTCTCAGCCTTTCAATGGTGGCTGATTGGTTGGGAGCCCGCGTTCCCTCAACAGCGCAAGACCCAACCGTAGATGGGCGCGCTTCGTGACGGGAGCTTCTCTCTGCCACCTTGCCGCGTGGATCCAACCGCAGCCTTGGCTCGAGCAGAAGAGGACACACTCCATCAGGCCCTGCAGCTTCTCTCCACCCCCCCCCCCCGCCGCCGAACCTCGGCATGCTTCAACTCCTCTCCCGCTCATGATTAACATCATAAATCACACCACACCGTTTCCCCACCGCTGCCAGCGATGAGGGGAAGCAGCTCCGCACCGACCCGACGCACTCGGCAGCAACGAGGGGTACTTGTGAAACGCAAACAGGGGGAGGGGGTGGGGGGGGGGGGACACTGATTTCAATCAGCGTTCTGGTTGACGGGATTCGGTTTTGTTGGAAGAGGCGCAGTTTATCCGTTGACGCCGTCCAGCATCACTGAGAGCAAACAGCGACCGCCGGATTGGCCGCTGACCACCCGTCCAAACAAACATTACCTGACTGAACTTGGCCGGTTTAGCCGTTTCCTGTATTTATTAGCGACCACGAGTGCCTCTGGCCCGAACACAGACTTTGATTGGAGGCTCAATTTTCGCGGCGTCATTCATTTAGAAGTTTGGTATGAAAAGACGACAAACACTGTGAGCTGCAGAGAAATATGCAGATGACACTGTATTCTGGAACTGGACGACACACTGAGCCTTGAGGACAAGGTTCCGATGGGCGATCCCATTTTTCTCACACAGCTGGCAAGGTCCCTCAGTGCTCTCCTGACTAGTGGTTTTTCTACCTGTAACAACAGCTTGTTTAGTCCCTTTTTGTGACCATCACGCTGAGTAAACGCGGTGTCCGACAGCTGCAGCACGAGGGAACAGAAATCGAGTCCCAATCACGGTAAAAGGCCCAAATGCAGCGTCTGACGCTTTTTGTAATAGATTTGCCCTCGGATGAACTCCAAAACGCTGCAATGATGGCGTCTAATCGTCCTGCTGAGGACCTTCCACTGTACGTCCCGAGAGGTCGACTGATCTGCTTCGCCCGCAAACTGAAAACTGCAAGATAAAAAAAAAAAAGAAACCTTCCTGCTCATTTAAACTGCTGCTGTTACAGTTTGGCTTCTGAGTGCTCCTGTTTCTCTGCTTTCTGTGCTCACCCCCCAGGCCTCCTCAGACTAGCCAAGCACCCCCCCGTCCGCCCCCCACCCCCCCCCCCCCCCATGCCCCGCTTTCCCTGCTTCTGCATCACCTCACCCGACCTCCCTCTCCCTTCGACTCACTTGTTCTCACTGAGCCGACCAACCCCGCAGTATTTATACCCCGAGCTCAACACTCCTCATTTGTCACATCTTCCAATAATTCCGGTGCGCCTTCATTTTCCTTTTTTTCCCCCCCAGTTTCCCGTCCTGCCTGCTGTTGCCGCAGCCTGGACTCTGTGACCTGCCTGAGGCGACTCCTAGGGTTTGGCATGAACTTCAAGCTTTTGTTATCCTGACACCTTTTTTTTTTTTTATCTTCATACCTTCCCTTCTTGCCCCGTTCCAACATTAATGTGCGCCTTTGCTTTTTAACCTGTTTTATGTGCACTCGTCTGAACTGTGACAGTGCCTCACATTTCAATAATTGAATACTTTTAAATAGTTGAATAAATCTGGGTGCTTCCCGGACTACTTTTTCTTTTTCCCTTCTTTAAAAGGCTGCAGAACATCCAGAGTTCATGCGGTTGCTAAAACCACCGCAGGAAAATTTGGAGGACTCCAAAAAACATCACCAATCGGCGCAGGACTCTCTCGCTCTCTGCCGCCCCCTGCTGAGTCTGACCGGTGACGACACGTCTCGCCATTCTGCAAATCTGATTGGTGATTTCATGCGACCTGTTGAAAAGAGTCGATTTCGATTGTGTTGCTCGACTGGAATTATGGGCCGTCTCATTGGAAGGTCAAACTCCTGACGATCAGGAGTCTTGACGAGGACGTCGACTTCCATCCCGTCCAGTTTTCGGACGTCCCTTTAACCCATCGCTCTCCAACAATACAAAAACACTTTGACTTCTTAGGTCGGCAGGACGCAGCAGGAGATCTGAGCAGAGTAAAAGTGCTCCCTGGGCAGGTTGCCAGGTCCATCATGGGGCAAACACAGCGAGACAGACACTCACTCGCTCTCCCTTCCTTTAAAAATTTCAGTAACTGATTGGATAAATAATTGTTTGTTCTTTTTTTTGTCCGTTTTTTTTCGCCCTCTCAATTGAAACCTTGAATCCCAGCCAGTAGAGGCCAATGTCCTTCCCTTTCAAAGCCCATTTTGTTTGAGATGAGGCTTATTCTCTGTTACTCCCTCCCTTGTTTCCTAATGTGGGGTTGTGGAGATTTGGGGGGTTTGGAATTAATTCAAAGTGTAGCGAAAGTCCCAATTGTGTGATTGGAACCTTCAAACAATCTGACTTGTGCGTTCATCTTTTTGAAACGGAGTCACTAAAAGAGTCACGATCCGCGGTCTCACCGCTTCCCATGCAGCTTCGAAACTAAACTGAATCGAGATATGTACAAGCTCGGTGTGCGGTGCCCATGTGTGCAGCACAGTATCGTTCTAAGGGCCCGATTTAAGATTTAATTTAAGAATTTAATTTCGTTAGAGGCCACAAAGGGAAAATAACACAACCACCTCGCCGCCGAGACACCGATAGGCATCAACTGCAGCTAACTACACGACCCAACTGGGTTACATCAGAGGCTGGAGAGTTCAGTGCAGCTACATGGTGATTAGACGTTCATCTGAATAAATAAAAGAAATCTCAACATCAAATCAAGTTGAATTACAAAAAACAAAAGAGATGTAAACTGTAGGACTGCAGATGTATCATCTTAAATCAGAGTTCTGCTCACTTGGTACAGATTGTTCTACTGGAACCAACATTTTTTTTTAATACTTTAGGATGGTGTAGGAGGAGCAGCAGATACAGCAAGGCTCAGTTTGTCTGCTTGCACGCTGGACTTCAGGACAGGCTGTCAGGAGAAGGTCACCGATGTTGTAAAAGGAGCATGAAGCGAAACACGTATGAGCTGAAGGTCTACACGGTAAAGAAAAAGATAGCATGATGCCAGAAAAACGTGCTTCTTTCAAAGGCTCAGGACCCACACACACACACACACACGTTTGATTTGCTATCAGCGGAACCACACAATGCCCCACAATCAGCAGCTCCGCATATAAAAAACAACACAATAAAACTCAATATGGCTGCAATGACCACAGTTTGCGCCCAACTGCAGCTGCTATTTTTCAAATCAGTCCATCTGCTCAATGCAGCGTGACCACACCTTCAGAGTGCCCACAAAGCCCCTCCATGAGATTGAACACATCTTCCGCCGCCGGGCGTTTGCACCTGGTCCTTCACCTGATGTTTCAAATCTAAAAATACGCTTTCGAGAGGATCCGTCATCCGTCCTCTTTGGGATCACGAGCCGCGGAGCATCAACAATCCGGCACTTTGGGAAATGTGTCGGTAATGGACGACTCCGGGACAAACGGCGGGGAGTATTAAAGGGGCGACGTCAACCTGAACCTCGGCTGTTATGACTCGCCGAGCTCCTCGCTTTTAATTATTGATGTAAACATCCACTTTGACACTTTGGCTGTCAGTGATGACAACCCCAGCCGCTCGCCCCACACATGAAAGAGTAATGATGCGCTGCTAGCCTTCGCTATCTGCGGGGTTCAGGGGATTAGCTGGAAAATGTGCAGTCCAAGCAGAATCCTGGTGGTTTGTATCCCCCCCCCCCTTCCTCACACCCTCACACGTTCCGATAAGGCACATTTTACAAGAGGTGGGAAACTTGAAAGATGGGGGACTGGGAGATCAAAGTGACCCACGCCAGCGATTCTCCGGGGAGGCGGCCGAGGGCACGCTTTAAACGCCGGCAACGTTCGCCGGGGCTGGAAACTCAGACGATAAGCCTCTGGGACGTGTACATATTTGATGTCAGCAAACAACAGTCCAAAGGGAATTACGAATCAAAAGTGTGGAATTGTAAACGAGCCAAAAAAAAAAAAAAAAACACCTACCTTTTCATTGGATTACAGTGAGAACAAGAGAGCTGTATTTCAGTTTTCTTGCGCGCTTCAAGATTATGGGGCCTCAAAGAGGCACCTCCCGTTTAATTCAGCTCACACACAAGCCGAGCGGGAGGCCGAGACCAGGGCCAATCAGGCCGCCCCTCATCTGGCCTGATTCAATCTCGTGCAACTGATGGAGACGCTCTTACGCAACGTTCCCATTAGGACCGATCACATTTTTTGACTTCATTTTGGGACATCCAATTCCACCTAATTACTTTTTTAATCAAGTGAGAGGAAGAAAAAAAAATCCGCAAATTTATGTTTGATTGAAATATTATTCAACTCGCACCACTGGGAATGCAATCCAAACGTGATAACTTGATTTCATGGTTTCGAAACGTGTTGAAAGGGGGGGAAAAATGGTGAAGGCAGCTTCCAAAGGGGGAAAAGAAACCAGGACATGTGCACGGCGGCCAGATAAGATACGGTTACTGTATCTGTAACAGTCTCCGTGAAAGAGTATCAGCTTCTGCGCAAGAGTAGCGCCGTGTCATACAGGGTGTCAGGATTGTGTTTAAGTGATCGGGAGCGTCGTTCAACAAGATTACACACAATCCCAGCAACCACATCGCCGAGAAAAAACCCTCACATCCGTAAAGAATTCTGAATGTACTTAATCCGGAAGATTTCAAGTGTGGTTGAGTGTCAATCTGTATTTATGCAACGCCCAAACACTCATGCTTCAAATACAACTTTTTGGTTTGGAGAAAGGTCAACACGGGTGCAGAGTAGAGAAAGAGCTTGGACATCGTTTTAGAGCTTTGTCTGCTCTGAGATCGTGACAATTTGAACTGCAAAACACAAAGAAAAACCAAACTAAAACACATTAAAGTGCCTAAATCGGTAAACGGCTCAGCGCTTTTATTCTGAAATGCTGCTTTTCTTGGTGCAGGGCTCCAGAGAAGTATTAGTCAGAGCCTAATATGGCGTCTTGTGGGTTTCAATTAGCTGGAAAACAAGACCTTATTGCTTTGAATTTGCTGTTGGGGCCCAGCGAGTCGACAGGTTACCCGCCCACAAAGGGTCGACGCACACTTCCTAATAGAGTGGCTAAAAACTCTATGAATAGTGACAATACAAAACAGGAACTGAATGAAACTTGATGATGAAGCATCGGCTTGCCGGGGTGCGTTCAACGGTGTCTTTCCGAGAAGGCAAAGGTAGCAGGAGATGGCAGCCAGACGCCGACGGCTCCTGCGAGATCGCGCGCATCGTTTTGTCAGACGACTTGTATGTTGTTTTTTTTTAAAGCCTTCCTGTTGGAAGTGCTGATGGTTATTTAGGTGCCTGGATCTCTTTTGTTGTTTCCTTTTTTTTTCTCCATCCCTAACACACGGGATGAGCGGCGACAGAGACGGCAACAAAGCCAGAAAAGAAATGGTAAATTCCACCCAGGCTGCCTAAATAATTGGCAGACTTTGCTGTTAAAGCCCGGCTTTATCCTGTGGCGCCGCTGAAATACCTACGATGGGGAAATGCCAAGTCTTTTTTTTTCTTTTTTTTTTCCCTGTCATGAAGCATTGATTTCTTTTTTTCCTTTTCTCTGATTTGCATTATCATGGACAAGTGAGTCACGGTCCGTGGAGCTTCGCAGATGATGCCGCTTTGTGAGATGCATACATTTTCAGGAGGCAGCGAAGCGCCGTTCGACTGGAAACTATGGAGAAAGTGGGTCCCTAATCAATTGCACTTCTGTACAGCTCATCCCCCTCTACAGGGACGAAGCTGTCTGAAGTGTTTGACATAACTTTGACATCCCCCCCACTCCAAAAAAAGACCAAAACAATCTGGACCAGATTATGTATTCACTGGTATCAGTTTGTGTCTCTTTTTGGTGTTCCATACAGACACCCCTCCCTCTCCCGGGGACAAAGGTGGAGCTGTGGCAACTGGGACGTTATTACATTGATGTAGGATACGTGTCAGATTACAAGCTTTCATGTTTTCAGTCTGGATTAAGATTACTGTGGTGGTGAAAGGAAAGTGGACTTGGAGGGAACTGTGGTTGTAGAGTTACAGCTGTGAATCCATTCATGGCAGACGTGAATGGACTTTGTCCCGGTTTGATCAAAACCACATCGAAAAGAAGTTATTTGAAAGCTAATGAAAGAAGAATCGGTATCAGAAATCCATTCAGGGGCTTTATCTGTTTAAGACCTGCAGTGTTTTTTAACGCCCTGAAATTCTCCATATTGGATTTCAATATGTTTGAAGAACCTCCAAAAAAGCAGCTGCATTCAAAAAAAAGAACAAATTATCTTTCTCGACTTGCGCGACAGTCGCAGCGCGATAGGAGGACTTTATTCTGCCTCGAAAAAATTATTTTTGCTGGAGTTTAATTATTTTCACGGCGGAGATAAGCAGCCTACACATTTTTAATGAAGCGACACAGAATCCTGCCACCGTCGCAGATTTAACCTGCAAACCTTCCTGTTGCAAAATGATTCGTTGAGGATTTTTATTGTATTATATTCAGTCACCGGGTTTCCCGAATAATATTCGAGTTTCAAAGCAATTTAAGATTAAAACATCAACACCTACCTGTCATTTCTGTGAGGAATGAGGATCTCAGGAGGCAAAAAGAAAACTTGTTTTAAGTGAAATATTTATTATCACGCGTTTTGAAATCCTAACCGATCACTGAAATTAAGAACTCGATTAAAATTGGAAAAGCCTCCGTGGAATTCTTCCTTTTGTTGTCGGTAAAAGTGGAACTCATCACCAATTATTTACATCTTACATGCGATTCAAAAGTGTTTAAATGAGGTTAACTGGGCTTTGCCAACTCTGGTTCGCGAAGCAAAGTTGACGTCTTGCAGAATCCATTGCTGAAGCTAACCTACAGACCTTTTTTCTGTGGTGTCTTGGATTCATCACTGAACACACAATCCCAAATAACGTCACCTTGACTTGTATTAAACAAAAAAAAAAATCCATCCCAATCATACACTGAGGCTGTGGCCCAGATTTTTATGGATTTAAATTGGGTTTTAATCAACACAGTCACAGTTTCAGTGCCCCCTCATGACATCCCGGGAAATGAAATTCCAACTCATTGACTCACAAAGCAGCAGCGTGGGACGGCCCGGCGTTCTCCATTAGACAGCCGCCGCCTCGGAGGGGAGGCGCTAATCCCACCCCGAAAGAATCGCACACTCGTTGTGGCCGCAAACGACTGCGGCGTGCGCAGAGCTGCCAATGCGAGCGCGGGCGCGGTGGTGAGCACGGCAGGATTACCACTCTGGACCGAGGGAAGCTACATTATGCATGCAGTGGTTGGAATAAAACACCACTGCAACGGAACATATGGGAATAATATGCTGAAAGGAAGAATAAAACTGCCTTTGTCCCAAATTCATGCGTCTTATTCACTGTGTGTTCGCAGCTTTTCACACACGATTGATGCTATGTCGAAGGACCAGATCCCAGAGCAGGACGGCATGCGGCTGTAAGGTTGCAGAACACAATTATTTCATACTGCTTCAATGCACTCTTTATCCAAACACATGTGAAGATCTCAAGTGACCACGAAACTATCAAAAAAGCTTCGATCTCTGTTGAAACTTTCCTGTTTTTCTCCCCCCCCTAAATACACGGCAAGCTGCATGAATGAAATGAGGGACTCTTACAAAGGTAATAAAAAAGCAACAGTGATTATTAGCTGCAGCACTGCTTCCCTACCCAGTGGTGCATTGACTTCCATTGTGCAGGCTCATTTGCCGTTTCCGCTCTTTTGCCAGCCCTGAGAGGTCCATATATCGGAGGGGCTGTGCGGTCTTTGTGTGCGTGCATTGGATCAAACCCCCCAACGTACAGACCCAGTTTATTGAACCTCGATCGCTTGACGTAAAGCAGAGTTGCCAGCAGTTCAGAGGGGGATCCATAGGCCCCCTGCTCCCAGCCGCATTCTCTCGCGGAGATCACGTCACGTGGAATCAGCGTTTCCCTTAAAGGGCTCTAATAATAAATGATCACATGCCCGCGCGGGTTAGGGCTCACCGAGGACGTCGCTTTAAATAACAACCAGGTCCGAGGGCGCGTAATCGATGGAACAGGCTTCCCGCATATGCAACCGGCAGGCCTCCCGGTTTGCTGCGGGGCACTTACAGTCTCGTCGGCACCTGGGGTATTCCTCTGCACACTTGACATGCTCTCCCATCCAAGACTGCTGGTGTCACACTTTGGCCTGAGGGTTATGGCAGGGGCAGAGCGAGCGAGCGGGGGAGGGGGGGGGGGGAGTCAGATGCTGTGCATCACTTTTCGCTGTGGGAAGCCGCGTATGTGCCGCGCGAGTACGAACTGACTGGGGATGTCATCACCCGTCACACACCCTCTCGTCTCCACCTCGGCTTCAAGCTTTTCCGTCGCTGAGGCGCAGACTCCAGTGTGGAGCGAGAACGAGAGGCTCGCAGCGAATACACACTTTGGTTTTCCTGCAGCGCATTGTTTCCGGACTTCACGGCCTTCGAATGGGCAGATAAACCTTCATTAATCTTGGAGGGGGGGTCCTGTGACAGTGGTCATAACTTCTTTTCCTCGAAGCCCCTCCAAATTGCCTCGAAGGAGGGTCCCGCTCTGATCTTTCGCCGGCCAAAACAATCGAGTGAAGCCAAATCATTGCGAAGACGTTCAACTAACGAAAGCAGGGACCTTCAAATTGAAAGCACTTTCCAGTCCTGGTTGAGTGAAACACCTTATTTTGGTCCCTGCAAATGTGCAAATCTAGTTTTTGACATCTTTAGAGCAGGCAAGAACTGAGGCTGGTCCCTGAGCTGGGAAACACCGACTTGGAGGCCACAACGTCTAAAGCAAACATCAGGAATAAAAAAGAAAAAAAAAAAAGAGAAAAATCAGTTTATGCCGGCGATAAACCGGCTGGTGGGAGGAAAAGTCCACAGCTGGCACCAAGTTCACTGGGCAGTCATGAAAACTGAGTAACGGCCCAGCGTGACCGGCGTGCACGGTCGGCTGGTTTTAGAGCCAGAACCGCGTGGCCCCGGCTCACACTGTAGTACACAGAGGCAGCCCAGCTGGTGCCCCAGTGGGACGCAGGCGAGGCCAGATAGATCTTCACGCAACTTGGAAGAGAGGCGAGTTTTACTACCACTGGCAGGGAGACAGGAGATCAAAGCTCCTGTTCATACAGGCGATATATATATATATATATCTATATATA
>JASSRZ010000080.1:1597855-1609230 GCA_032164315.1 Malacoctenus gilli | reverse complement strand
CACAAAATGAGCAATCCGCTTCTCGAAACTAAATGGTTTCACTTAGCCACAGGTGCCTCGCTGTGGCAGGCTCAGCCATCGGAACGCCACCCAACTGAGACAAACAAAAGGTGCCGGGAATGAGACACTTAACATGCCAAAAGTATATTTGAAAAGTTCCCAGCAACGCTGAGCAGTGATTTGCTCTGTAAAGAAGGGGAGGGGCTTGGACAATAGACATTGACCCGGGTTGCAATTTCCTTCCTTCTCTGGACAGGAAGTGACCTCATTGCCTTCAATGGCAGTGCTTGGACACAAAATGAGCAATCCGCTTCTCGAAACTAAATGGTTTCACTTAGCCACAGGTGCCTCGCTGTGGCAGGCTCAGCCGTCGGAACGCCACCCAACTGAGACAAACAAAAGGTGCCGGGAATGTGACACTTAACATGCCAACAGTATATCTGACAAGTTTCGACACGGGTTGCAATTTGGGTTTCCTGCATGATTTTGAAAAGGCTTAAAAATTACACGATATTGATCATTTTAGGCAAAAATGTCATCACAGCATCCAACCCATCCTTTTAACAGTTAGCATTAGCACACCATGGGGCTACTGTGACTCAGCAGATGAAGCAGATTGGCCTTGAAGCAAGAAGATGGTGAGTTGTCAGACTTGCAACTCATACGGAACCCCAACATTGCTCCAAGTGGTGTGTATGTACCTCGTGGTGGTAAAGGGCTCTGCTCACGAGCTTCTTGACGGTTTTTCTTTCCCTAACTTTATTTGTTCGACAGTCCTGAGATGCAAACCAGCAACATTCTGATTAGGCTTGCTTCCCTAGTTCTGGCCTCCTGATGCTTTGACATTTTCACACTCTTGACCCACCGACACTCGACGAACACTGAATCTGATGCCCCGTGAAAAACGCAACAAACGACTCGGCCACCGTGCTGGTCGACTGCAGCCAGCCAACGATCCAGACACTGTGCGCTACCGGAAGCACTGATCACTCCCTCAAAAGGAAAAGTCCAGCGACATTCCTCGACTCACAATCGCCCATTCTATCCTCAAAGCAGCTTGACCCAGGGTGAGACGTGGTTTTCCTCAACGGACAGCGTTGGCGTGAGAGAGTGTTGATGAATCCCTTCTTTGTCTGTTTACTGGACATGGCGTTTAGGGGGCCGTTTCACGTATTATAATCAAGTCACATTAGATCCATGGGTTCTTTGCATTGTCTTCGGGCCTGTTCATTTAACGCCGCCATGGGCTTTTAATGAGGGGCCCATTGTGGAGAAAGGCGAGAAGCAATGGGATTTTAATAGGCTCACTATGGTCCACTGGCAAGGAAAAACAGCCATTGCATTAGCTCTCGCCGAGCGAATAATTTAAAGTAAGCGAGAGGAGGCGGCCCGCTCGCCGGGGCTCCGGCTCGGAGAGGCGGCGCGTCGACGGGGCGCCACTTCGTCTTTTCATTGCAGATAAGGTGTTTGGAAGAAGTCAACCTTTCCCTCATTTGTTTTGTATGCAATCCCATCTTTTTTTCCCGGTTCCAGTGGGAAATGAGAAGCCCTGCTTGCCGCGGGGCAAATCGCTGCCCGCATTGGTCTCCCGTGGCGAAGGCATGTGGCACGTGAACATGAGCCTTCAGTCAAAATGAGGAAAGATGAAGAGGGGGTGGGGGGGGGGGGGGACAAAAAGACAAGAGACCAAGGAGAGCGAGGGGGAGGGGGCGTAGCAGTGTTCAGGATCTGGGCACCAGCTTTTTCCTCATTTTCTCTCTCTCTCTCTCACTCCATCTTTCTTTTCATTCCACGGATCTCGGGCCGTTAAAGCGCAGCACCTCAGGCGCCGCAATCATTGGGACGGTAAAGATGAAAGGTCACAACTGTTAGCAGAGGAGGAGGAGGAGGAGGGTAGCGCCAGAACGAAGAGGGATGACATTCCAACTTCCCAAAGCTCCAAAGTGGCCACGCATGGAGGAGGAAAACGATGCGGTAATGGTCGTGCTTGTTCACCATCCGGAGCAATGAGCAACGACCCTTTTTCCACTATTGCCGCCCAAAACCATTAAATGAAAAGTGGACTTCAAACTAATCTTTTGACCTCTGAAACGTGAGAAAAACCACTGCATCACAAGGTGGCAAGAGCATCCTCAGATCAAACCCACCAACACTATCCAAACCAATCACAGTCGTCTCATTTATAAATGGTTCTATGACCAAAATGTTTGAGATAATGAGATAATGCAGGCATTTGCCATCACTAGTCACACTCCTCTCTTGAACTGTAATTATGTTTTGCATCAAACTGATCCTTTCCCTTCTTGCAAGCATTTTGCCTATAGAAATCCTCTGCAGCATGTGCTATATTGTCACAGTTAGCAGCTGGTCCATCCTTTGACGAGCCCATTTACTGTTTAAAGACGAGTCCAATGTTGATTCATCCGTGTTTGAGGCAACAGCAGTGACCCGCGGTTCACCAAGTGAACTTTCTGGCTGTAAGACTAACTGTTTCAATCTGAAAATTTGATCTAATCACCCTCACATGGGGGCCAACAAGCAAGACCCCCGAACCTCTCCCTGAGTGCAGCAATGTAGAAGCTCACTGCTCTCAAATATGTGTCGTAAAGTTAAATATAAACGGAGAGGCGATTTCTCCAAGAAGATCAATAAAGCACAACTTAACTCTAAGAATAGCAATAAGTCCAGTCCAGTATGCAATGACTTTATGGATGTATAGCAGTAAAAAAAGTACAATCAATACCTTAAAAACATGCTTCAGGTTTTCGCTCGAGTCCACACCGATTGTTGCAACATTTTTCAATTTCGAGCATAGAACCTCCAAAATTCACTGACAAAAAGTCAGTCACTCCTAAAGGTCACAAGAAGTTTCCTTTGTGATTACGTTACATCACGCTCTTAACATTTTGTCAAATTGTTCGAATCGACATTCGGGAAATGTGCTTTTTTTAATCACTTACTTTTACAACATAACTTTCTTATACAAACAGATGTTGAATAAGCAACACTGAGTAACAGCACGAGGTGCTGCCAACCTTACAAAGTTGCCTTCAACGCAAACTATGGCACTACAATAAAAAAAGAATCATCACGCTACCACTCTCACATGTCCAAACACGATCATGAAAGGAGCATCTGGATGCTTCTGTTGGCAGAATATTGTCAAACTTTGTGAAAACCGAAAATGAGTGGGGGATGAAAAAATAAACCTTTTTGGTGAGGAAGAGCTGTTTGAATGACTCGGGGCCACGCTGGAGTGTCATCTCCTCGTTTTGGAGGTTTTCCATGAAAAGTAGCAGGAACAAACATCTCATGCTCATGCAGTATCATGTGTCCACCGGGTCCAAGAAACCAAGTATTTCTTTTATTACCGCACATGTGAGTACAGAGGTGAAAAGGGAGGAGAGTTTCTGTCTGGGCGGAAACCGCTTTCCCACCGCTGCCTTTTGTTCCTCAAGCTTTGAAAGGTATTTATCGATCAAAATGAATAATGTCTGCATTAATATGAGGTCGCAGAGACCACCTCTGGGTTTAGTTGGTCGAGTTCACATCTGAACTATATGCACGTATGTGGACTTAGGTGCAAAAAGCTCATGTCAAAGAGTATTGGGAAGTAATGTATCTTATAAACCACCATAGGAAGTACTTTCAGATTGAAACCGCATCAGCAACAACTTCCTGGCTTCTTTTCGTCTCCATCTCACTCCCGTCGTCCTCCGAGAAGAGATACACCGCTCACTTTTGGAATGAGATGGATTTTCAATACAGGGATAACCACCGGATAATGAGCGTGCTTGTGTAAACAGTATAATGTCTGCTCTGCTCGGCAGCGTCGCGCTGACAAAGCCAAATAAAGACTCGCTGTGAGGTAAAAGCCATCGACGCGTCGAGTCAATTGCGCTCTGCCGACACAGAGCGCAGAGGCTCCTTTGTCAGACTCTGGGCGACGCAGTCGAGGGCCATCATAAAGAAAAGTCCCCGCGAGGCCCACATTAAAACACAATAACATGGTGAACTTCTTCAACAGGATCATTAACCCTCTAAAAGACACTCAGTCAATTATATACCAGTGGAAGGAAGTAACTTTAAGGTGTTATTACGAGGCTGAGCAAGACTTTTTTTTCCCCAACTTCTCAAACTGACAGACATTTCTATGTAAGAACTAATTAGGATGGGAAACTGGCCCAATATCACTCAATTTTTTGTGATTAAAACTCCAAAGAAATCCAAGTAGAATCAAATTATTACGGGATCGATCGTGGTTTGTAACCCGCGGCCATTGCGTTTGAAGAACAACGTGGACGTTGCCAGAAAGAAGTGCAACGCCAACAAAGGGTTAAATTCTGTCCTGGCCCAAACATAGAGCAAAGAAGCAATTCAAGACTGTGCCTGGAAAAAAAAAAACCCTCAATGTAACACAAAACCACCTGTTATCTTTTCCTTTCCTTTCAAAATTCATCCGTTTTTGCTGCTCTGCGAGGAGATCATTAGCTCCATTGTGATGCTTAGCGCCGTGATTACAGCCATTATTAGGACCGTTTGCTTTTTTTGGCCAGAGAACGAGTCTCATTAATGTTTAGGACGTATTCTGCTCCACAGCACAACACCAACAGTTGAAAAGAGCTGTGCGTGCATCAGTGTCCTCCCATCTTTGAGGAACGGATGGGGGGGGGGGGGTCGGGGCCAGAGAGTTCATCCTTGCGTAACCATAGCGAAGAAAATGATCGCACCCCCGCAGTTGTGTTCCGGTATATTCTTTAAACTGAAAACACATGGCCAGTTACGTTCTTTTAGCTGCACCTGAACTCCCCCGCCGAGAGCTCCGCGGCATCCCCTCCCGAGACTCCCGGGAGCCCCCGCTGACAGTAAAGAAATGGCAGGGGGGATGAGGCGAAGGAGCCGGTGAACGCGAAGACAGGAGGATATAAAGGAAGGGACCGATCCGAGTTGAAACTGCCCCAGCAATTGGGTACCGAGGCGAAGATGAAAGGCGGGGACTTGCGGCCAGTGAACTAAGCACGGAGGCGGTGAGAGCATAAGAGACGGCAAATGAGGAAATTGGAGGGGCGAAAAGTAAAATTAGGCAGAGATGTCGAGAGGAAGACGGGAGGGAGCCGGGGAGATCGAGACGCCGGAGGAGCCGCGTTGTATTTCAGGCCCGGTACCTTTGTGCCACTGGAATCGCGGCAGGTTTTCTGGTGCCCTGGGCTCTGCTATATAAAGCCCAGACAGCTGCTGGATTTTCCACATTACAGCGATGGAATTGGATTAATACAGCGCCCGCCCGTGTTTTTTTTCCTGCCATCATCAGCCCGCATCCGGCGGGAGCTGCTCTCACAGGTCACTGGCCACCTGTCGCCTTCCCGCCCGCCGGTGTGGGAACATTAGCCGGCATGGCCGATGCATGACACACTGCGTGCGCGGCGGCTGGTCATTAGTTCACCATCCTGTGTCGAAACAAAGGGTTGTGCAAGAACCAGAAGCGCACGGTGAGAGAACAAACTCCGAACATTCAACGGATGTTAGTGTGGATGTTGCTTTCTGTTGAAGGTTTACGACGCGTTCCTCTTCAAGTAAACGAGTTTTAAGTGATTGGAAGTATTAAAATTAGAGCTACTGCAAATACTAAAACATATGAGGAAAAAGGAGAGGTCAAAATTGTACCGCCACAGCATTTGAATGGGTGAATATCCACAAGAACTCCAATAATCTTAATAGAATTCCACCAATAGTACCAACTATTCCTACATTCCTCGCCAAAAAAAAAAGCTGTACAGAGATGGAATTAGGGTTTTTACCGGAAAGTCGACAGTCTGAATCAACATATGCTTTAAAATTTGAACCAATGCATGAAGGACCTCTGCCGGGACAGCCCATAATCGACTTGGGTGAAAGATTTAATCCCAACATTGATGGACCTCCGTTCACAGCTCCATCAGCCTCCCCCTCTGCCGGGGGGACTTCACACATAGTTTTTTTTTTTTTTTTCCCCGAGCACAGCTGCAGGGATTTGCCTCCCATTCAGCCACAGGAGCGCCGCCGAGGTCGGACACCAACGCCGGGCGATAAAGCGGTAATTCCAGTTGATCCCAAAGGTGCCGGATGGGATTGGGGTCATTGCTGAGGGCAGGCCAGTTAAGTTCCTCCACACCAAAACTTTAAAAGCCCCATAAGAGCCTTCCCCCAAACTGTTCCCACAGAGCTGCAGGCACACTTTTGTGTCATTGTATGCAGGCAGCATTAGGATTTCGTTTAATTAGAAGTATACGCGCCCGGAGGAAAAAACCCAAGATAGATGGGCCGGGGGTGAAACGTACAGAAAAGTGTGCGGACAATGGCGTCGGAAAACAGATTTCGAGCCACAACTCGGAAAAATGGTCAATAATTCCGAGTTGTGTTCGCCATTACCGTGGAACACAAGCGCGAACATCACCCCGAGGACAGCGCGTGTTTCCACATGGTACGCTGCAGACGCACGGAGACAAATGAGTAACAGGGTGTAGTTAAAGCAACAGCGGAGCTAAAAATAAGCCATACCAACTCAGGAACTATATGATGGCACAATAAAAAGGAAACGAACTGTATACAGAAAAGAAACACACACTAAAAACTGTTATTGGCGTCGTGCGACTTCAACTGCGGTTGAAGCAGTGTTGGTGGAGCACCGTGTTGGAACGTGTGTCCGCCACCTCTGTAATTGGCGTCGCGGCTCTCAACAATAAAGAGTAACAAAGAGTAACGTCGCACTGTTGTGCAGCACTCGCACTGTAACTGTCGTCGGCACATTATGCGCTGCAACGGAGGGAACGGCGCGCGCAGAGTGCAACTTAAATGGCAGCGTTCCTCATTGCAGCCCAGCTCGCATGGCGTCGCGGGCAAGCGCAGCGCAGCATAAATGATGCAACTTGTGGACGCCGTGCGCTTTGTGCAGCACCGAGGCGAGATTGTTTGTTTGCTGTATTTCAACCGCACCAGTCAAACAAAAGCAATTCGCAGTGCTTCATCAAGACTGTCAGAAATGCGTTCAAACACAGCAGGAAAACAGCACAACAGCTTTAAGAATGTAAAGAAAATAAAGTCAAATTATTCTTTTAGAAATGTATGGTTGAGCTTGAGTGAGGGTTATCATCACTCTCACCTCTTCACGCCCCCTCAGGGGGCAAAGGACCTAAAAGTTTGACAATTATTGCCACGAATTCGATTGGTTGAATGCAGAGACAAAATTTGCCACAGTCAATCGATAAAGAAACTTTAATCCCCCTCGCAATGCATTTTTCCAGCGTGTTTTTTCAGCTGGTGAAAATTGGGCGCGAACCCACTTCACTGAGCCGCTGTCACGTCGCAATGAGCGATGTGGGAAAGGTCTTTCATCCGGACTGAAATAGTGTAAAAAAAAAGTGGACGGTAAGTAGTCCATTAACAGCTCTCATTTGTTCGAACCATAATGGACGCCGGCGAATGTTGAAAGCCTCCCGTCTCTCACCCTCTCCCAGATCTCGGAGACATCAACGAGGGTCACGTCACGCGGCTCACATCAAGGCAGCCCCCCCGAGTTCCCCCGCGAAACGCCTCAATTACCACATTTCCATCCCGTCCACCCCCCCCCCCCCCCCCGTACGTGCCGTCCTGTACGACGGGGAGGTTCTCCCGCGTGCTTTCAGAAATTGTTCGGTCTTGACGGGAGCCCTGCGTGTAAAGCGTTTAACGGGGAGCGGGCAGGAACTCGTAAACGTCTCAGCGGCGAGGGATGTCTTTTATGACGGCGGTGCGGAGGCGCTAACGAGATCGACTCCCTTTCACGAGACCTGCATGGAGACGTCACATTTGTTTCATTTCGTTCGGAGATGCCGCCCTTTTTCTCCTTCCGCCGCCTCTATAGAAACACCTTCAGCCGCTGAAAACTCTGGACCACCACTTCAAAACTTGCCAAGAATATTTCTATGCTTCCTCACAGATTTCTAAAACCAGGGGGAGGGTAGCGGTACGACTGAAAGGGAAGGCTTTCTCTATTCGGTCGGCCCGCCTGCCGCTTTTACCGTCGTCACTGCCGTTTGTGTGGCCTTCACTCTTCCTTCAACTCTGCAAGGCCAGAAAGGTAGTTTTGAAAAGAGGTTGGAAACGAAGGAGCACCTCAATTACTCCTTCTTCTCAGTCGGTTCCTGGGAATTAGAAAAGCTGGGAGGAAAACATCGCCGACGCGCTCTAAAAGCGAGGGGGGGGAGGGGAGACTTCCCGGCGACCTTCACCTCATCCCCTCGACGCCAGGCGATGGCCTCAAAAGAAGAACATGGAGAAACCCACTTCGGGACCGCTCCCTCGCGGCCCTCTGGTGCAATTTGGACTCGAACCATCGGCAGAGCCAAAGCCTGTCGAGTGTCGCAACAAGTAGAGAGCAGCTAAATCAAAATGGGGCTTTCTGTGCAGGGCTTTTTACCGTTTGACTCAAGCACTTCGTTTCGACACTCAGTGATCGCTACATGTTGTCTAATCAGTTTGGGGACACATTCGTACAAGTGTTCACACTTCAATTTATCGGGCAATTCTTTGAGAAGAGAGTTGGAATTATGGTGGCTCTTAGATATACACATATAGTTCGCGTCCTGCCATTCCCTACAGGCCGTTTTGTCCAATAAATCCCAAGCGTACATCTTAATGGACCGCAACAAGTGCTCACGCTATCTGAGTGTCTGATTAAAGCCCGGAGTTTTCAACTTCGCCACCCTGACACAGGCTGGCTCATGGGCATCACGGTAGCTGTGCTCCAGCCACCCGCACGACGAGCAAAAAACGTCAGATAATGGCAAGTATTTGGCCCGCCCAGTCTCATGTGCGGGGCAAAGAAAGGCTCATTTCGATCTTTGCACATTCTGTCGATTCCAATTTCACCCCCCCCCTTTTCCCCCCCCAAGTCTTCTGCTGCAGCACCATGTGTGTGCTGTAGCTATTGCCTCCAACCAGCTGTCGTCAAGTATTATACCTTTACATCTGGCAAAAGTAAACTTTTATTGGACGCGACACTATCATTTCTACTTTTATTGAAAGCTTGACGCGTGCGGAGAAGCCGCGATTCGTTTTATCGCATGCATCGGCACTTAATTGTGAGATAAGAATAAAAGACGAGGGTTTTGTTTTTTTTACAATGAATCTATCACATTAAAGAGAAACTCAAAAAACCAACTGTGTGAAAGTATAGACAATAATGATTTATAACAGGGAGCTTGTGATCACTTCTTATGAGCCACTGATTCATTTCTCCAGCCTTGTAGAGCAAGTCTCATCTTCTCTCATTGATTTAACCAGTTCGTTTTTATACTCTGCCAACACAATTTCAACCTCTCTGGTGTATTGATTTAGTCATTACACATTTTATCATTACACGACTGCGGGCGCTCGGTACGAAGCCGCTTTGAATATCCACTCAAACAAAGGCCTACATGGGTAATTTTACTCACAAGAGACAGAAAGGGGGGGGGCACGTTCACTCGACACGCCCGAGGTTTATGAAGCCGAGTCCCCAGATTGAGATGCGTTACTTTTGACCCGCCCGCCCCCTCCACGGGCGCAACATGCTTCAGTGTGCGCGAAGCTCTTCGTGTCGTCAGGGGCGACGAGAAGTCCCGGTTTGTCCTTTCTGGATGAGGGATCGCTGCCTCGCTCAGTCATGGCTGAACCAACACTTTGTGTTTTTTCATACAACAAATGACACACTGGCGCCTGCCAATGGATCAGTGGGTTGTTTGGCCATCCTTGCCACACTCGGTGTCAGTGCGATGTCACTAAATATGCAGTTTGCTCAAACTTTCCCTCGTGCCCACATATGTTCCCTGTTTTGTTTTCCCTCTTTCTACACGGACGAAATTTAGCTCTGACTATTTGGTTCCGGAATGTGAAACCAGGCCAAACACCCTCACGTCTCCGAAGGCCTATTTTTCTGCCTGGACTCCATCTGATCGCGGTCATCCGTTGGTGGGAGGAAGCCCACACCAAACACGGGGCGGAGATTAAAAGTGTCCACGCGGAACACGGCCACTCCGCACCTCCGTACTGGTGGCGAAGGCACGAGCGCCTGGCGAAGGGATCCGTCATGTTCGAGACTGAAAGGGTAAATGTTTTTCTGGAAAGCGGAGCCATCTGGTGCGCGTTGGAGACACCAGCTGGAGGGAGGCAGGAAGACGGGGTTCAGTCAGACGGCGAGAAAAAACCCCTCACAGGAGCAAGGAGGGGGGGTTGCGCTCTGAATCAGGTGACGTTTCGGCAGCCGGGGCGAGAGGTCCGGTGAGTCACCGCGATCGTGGATCGCAATCAGAAGAAACGGCAAAGCTGCGACTCGTGTTACGGGCCCAGGATGACAATGACTGCGAGATTCCAGAATCCAGAGGGCACATTGGGTCACTGGATGGTTTGATGGCAGTCACTCGATGTAAATCCCTCTAGACCCTTCAGCACCCACCATGAGCACACAGGAGGAGGGAACACTATCACTTTATTGGGTGCTTTAAACTCTCAGCGATCCCAACGCTGAAAAGGTTGATCAGGAGTAAAGAAAAAGGTAGATAGAAAACATTTTTTAAGCAATTCAACAAGAAAAACACAACAACTCGGTCCAACCTCGGAGAAAAGTGCTGCTATTCTCTTGGCTCATCAGAAAAAAAAACTCAGGTTGGATGTTTCGTGTGCCGTTCTAAATTTAGCCGTCAGAGTCTCGGTTTGTTTCATGCTCAAGTATCCCCAGATATCGAGTTGTTGTTCATCTCCCTCTCACAAATCGGTACGACCACCACGGACTCAGCTCTCAGCCTTTAAACCTCAAAATGACCGACACTGACCACTTGGACACGTCGCGAGCGGAAAGGTGAAGTTACTGCTGCTCAAGTTGGGGGTTGACACACATTTTGGATAATGTATTAACAGGTAAAAGCCTCTGTCATTAAGTGCATCGTTTACAGCAAGAAGTTTCACAGCAAGGAAGCGTTTTTGCTCATTTGAGCAAGGGGACCTGTATGGCGTTCAACTACTGTATTTGCTGTTACATCTCGGATTCAGTTTTCTGAAAAGGCCTTTAAAGGAATTGAATGTAAAGAGAAAATTACCACTTTTCCTTTACTTTCTGGCCGTGAGACGTCTGAAAGCAACAATCAACCATCTTCAAGGAGGGAAAAGTCACAGCTTCGTCTTGTCTGAAGGTTGTGAGCGGGTGAAAGCATGCGGGCCTCTTCACTTGACGGACCTGCATTCGATTATGACCGATGAGGGTTTCATTCATTCGCCCTGACATGCCAACATGCATTGCGAGGCACTGAATGGGGTGGGGGGGGGGGGGGGACAACTCAATGACGGCTGCAAAAAGAATAATGCAGACTCGAATTGCACTTGCA
>JASSRZ010000080.1:1549958-1576663 GCA_032164315.1 Malacoctenus gilli | reverse complement strand
CAGGTTCAAATCAGAGGTCGATGGGGAGGAGGCACAATCAGCTGTAGCACAGGGGAAAGTGACCCCGTCTTCGGAGTATTTAGTTCCTGCAACACACAGCAGTGATGACGAATGTATGCTAGAGAGAGTGACAAAAGAACATAAAGGGAGGGAGGAGCACAAGAGAAGATGTTGTGAGAAAGAAAACAGTAAACAAGAGGAGTCAATGTAAACAAATGAAAGAGAACGACAAAATAAACACATTACTGCTCCAAACTATGCATTATGAAGTATAAGATTCATAAGAATGGAAGAAGGTATTTTACCTTGTATCTTGATTTGAGGTTTTCCCCCTTTTTGGCTGCCTGCTGGGGCTCAGCTTTCCCCAGCAGACCAACTTCTTGGATGAACTGGCTGTGGAATAACAAACGAGTGTCAGGTCATAACAGATCAGTGAACAAGGTGTAGAGGTCATGCATCGCTATCTCGTAACGTTACACCTGAAGAAGAAAAGTTCATATTCATGAAAGAATGTCTGGTCACTTGGGCAACAGCTGTAGTTGTCACGGAGCATCATCATATTATTATGAAAAGTTAATGAGCCACAAATTAGTGGTACTCACTCCTGGCGCTTTTCGGAGCCGGCATGTTTTTGTTCGTTTTGGGCTCGGAAATTAAACAGAGCCCACGGTGTTTCTGTAGTCCCCAAAAGGACACACAACATTTTTTTATTTCTTTTATTATTTGCCGCAGAGTTAAACCTGCCTGTTGAACTCTGCGGCTACAGGAGATAAAACATTTGCCCAGTCGTCTCCTACCATTATAGTCCCAAGCATGTCACACAGGCTGTTATCTTGATAAAACAACTACATTTGCACAGAGAAAAATGAACTTTTTGTAACGTTAACTAACTTGAACAATATCAACAGGGCTTGAGTGCACTGGCCCCTATCGACAAAAGCTCGTAAAATAGAAATCAATGTTATGCAACAGCGAGGTAACTAATCCATAGCACGGGCCTAAACTAAGATAATCCGACATTTTCATGTTTATATCTCTATTAACAAAGAAAATACTTACATTTGTAGCTCGCCGTGTCTGCTTCTTTGCGCTCCATGTAGATTTTCCGGAAAACCGCAATGCATTCTGGATAGCCCTGACTTTCAACAGAGGTAGTGGAGAATCTCAATTTTGAGGGCCATACGTCCCTCAATCTCAGCCCTTAACTCAGCTCCCAAGGAATTAGGAGTTTTGAGATTGAGGGTTAAGATTGAGGGTTATGGGAGGAATTGGAACGCACCCTAAGTCCCTCATCCTGAATATAAACGAGAATGGCAACAGTATTATGACAATGTTGCCGTGGCTGACCATCATCTAGCATCTTCTAGAACATCCAATAGCAATTTCGTATACACGAAGGAGCTGGCAACACTGCACTCAGATCCCTTACAGGTGCCATGACAGCAAAAGTCACTTTTCTGGGGTTTTGGGGGTATAATATGACCCTCTGGGCACTGATGAGGCCATGTGAATGTCAAAAGTGAGTGTCAAAGTTCCTGTTAATGGTTGGTCAGCTTTCTCTCTTTGTTCAGAAATCGTCCAATCCGAAAACAGATTCTCATGCTATGAAAAACTGGCATGCTACATATTTTATTTTCTCCAATGAGAGCACACTCTGAAGCAAACATCTTGCCCCCTTGCCTCCCCAACCCACCCCCGTCATTGACATGATGGAAGTGAAGTTGGGATTCATCAGCAAACTGATTTTAAAGAACAATGCTATACCAACACTGAAGGAGACCGGGACATCATCACCACCTGTAAGTTTTTTTTTTTTTTATAAATGCTGTCTTGTCTGATAAACATAATTCACTGTCTGAAGAGCCCATGATGCTAACAGATTTAGTAGTTAGTTACTAGTTAGTTTTGAGAAAGTGGTTTAATAAATTGCTTCTTGCTGTGCGTAAACAAGCTGATTAATGCCTGTTATTACAGAAGCACATGTTGTAATGCAAAGCAAAATTCAGGCTGGCTGGCATAAATTGCTATTATTATTATTCTTATTATTTATTTATTTTTAAAAGTTTTTATACAAGCTACTAAAATGGCAGGAAACATGTCACTGCCTTTTCAGGGTCCACCAACTCTCACCAACGATCTCACCATGTTCATTGCGTGTTTGATCAGGTTTCCAAATGAGGTCGTAGCCACTCAGAAATGAGCTCAACTTGGTCTTTAGGTAGAGCCGCATATCATTACCGTACGGAGCCTTTTCACTTAGGAAGGGAAATCTGGCCTGCCAAAACAAGCCTCCCCCATGAAAAAAAATAGGTTTTTGTCTTTTGATAAAGAACATATACAGCTTAGTACATGAAATAGTTTATACAGCTATGTCATGAGGCCTTTAATCCTCTTATGGATGATATGTTGATTTGGATTATTAATGTGCAAGAACTTTTTTTTCTGCACCTTGTTCCAGCTTTTTTTAGACCTGTGCCGTAGGTGTGATTGAAAGCTTGATCCTGACTGACAGAATAAAGATTCGGCACATGGCAGCCAAATGGATAATGCAGGTGTGCTTGTAGGCTTGTAGCAGAGGTCAGATTGAAGCTTTTGACTCGCTGTGCTTCAGTTTTTTTTCCCCTGTTTATCCCAGTGATTTTTAAACCACCCGCCTGTCAGTTCTGCTTTGCCTTTTAACGAGCAGATTGATAACACTGCATGGTTCCTTTCATGAAAATACTGTTACACTATTGTTATTTTTTTTCTGGGAGGGGGAGTTCAAACGAGTGGGAATGATCACCTCTGAAAGGCACGGCGCTTGAATAGACGAGACGACCTGATACGTTGACAAACGGCCTTCCAAACCAAACCGCTGTCTCATCAGAGGGTCAATTTCATGGAACGAAGCGCATTTCGATCGGCATAGAGTTTCGGTGGACCTCAAAGAGAGATGGAGCGCGGGAAAGTAAACCAGAGGTGGCACGCACGAAATAGAAAGGGGTGAAAACGATTTGAAGAAATCCTAAACGGTACGGCACACGGGTTCATTTCAGAGTGACGTAGCTTGCCGGGAGTCCTCCATGAGCTGTCGGGTTTCAAGTACCTCACAGCTATCAAGGTCCTGGGCCATGAAACTGAAAACAACACAAGCAAACTAAGACAGAAGCTTGTGTTGCCGCCACACACTCACGACGATTAAACAGTCCAAATTAACACGTCCCAATGAATATGCGATATCAGGCATTTCTTCTGGGATGAGTTTGTACTAAATTTGGTTCGTGTTTCAAATCGACATAGATTATATACCTTGAATGAAAACACTGTATTTGCTTTGTTCAAATTGAAGGGTCACTGGAAATGCTGCTGTGATTGTGTGCAGAGGGGATTCATCTGCTGGAGTGGATTTCATCCTCCAGTCGTTTTGATCTTTTGTTTCCTAAATCCTGCGGCTTCATCTCGATTCCTTCCTGCTATCGTGCCAGTCCACACTTCGTCACGTTGTTCCTCTCTCAATGCTCCACTCAGTCTCCTCTTTGGTGGACTCTGAGGCAACTAAGATCCCTCGTTGAAGTGTTTTGTTTGAGCACTTCTTTGCTGAGCACATGCTAATCAATGTAACTACAATTAACAAAGGGAAAGAACTTTTTCTCTTTTATGTTCTTTGACATTGACTTTCTTGCCATTATCAACCCGTGAGCTGTCATCACCCCCCAACATCTGAAAGGCCCTCCAGCTGAATGTTGGAGGTGTCTTTCTTATTCGCCTTTGAAGGGTTCAAACGCCCAAAATCAATTATTGAAATCTTCCTGCCAGTGGAGTGGTTCTCGGGCGACTGCTGAATTTTTTTTTAACTGAAAGAGATCGACCATGCGCCAAGTGTTTCGTTTTTTTGTTTTTTGTTAACTGAAGCAGTTGGGAAAATCTCTTTTTTTCCCTAAAAACATCATTAGAGACAAGAATTTAATACGTTATCCTTTGTTTTTTTCCAACTTAAAGTGTGGATATCTAAATTTCCTGGCATGCTGAACTCTGACTCATATTTGTAATTGTAATTGTAACCCACGAGCCCCGATTCACATTACATTGGAGTTCAGGGTGAGAAAAGGTAAGCTTGGTTTTAATGGTAGTTACGAGTTTTATGAATTTTATATTCATTAAAAAAATTACAATTACTTTTTGGAGCTTTCAGTGTTCCTGCTTGTTATTTTACCCTCCACTATAATTGTTTTTTCCAGACCAATGAGGCAAAATCATTAAGTGCTAATTGAATAACCCAGTCCAGTGCGATTCAGGCAAGGTTTAGAGTTGTGCCCCGTTAGGGGGTTGGGTAGGGTGGGCTAATCGTGCACCTTTTTGCATATACGGCGCTCCCTTGGGTGCTCGCCCTCCTTGCCTGAGGCTAAAACCTGCCTCTGCACGACGTTTATTGGAAAATTCAAACAATTGACTGTGTTTTGTTTTCTGGTCTGCGCTTTGTTTATGTGCTTCCGTGCATTTGATCAAAACATCAAACGCTATTTTAGCCCAACAAAGGCACTTGCTTATTGTTGAAAAAAAAAAACAACCTCGGATTGAAGGATCACAAACTGTTTCTCTTTGGCAAATAGAGGTTAGAGTACCAATATACAAGTGAGAGTGAACGATGGGGCCGTTTGGGAGGCAGCTGCGGAAAAGGAGACAATCCTCGCTGGTAGTGCTCTGTTATTTGTCTCCGGAAAGGAGGAGATATAAACACACAAATGCAGTGGCAGACAGACATCACAGCACAGGTATTTACAACAGTGTCCGAACTGGGTCCTGGTAGGACAGTGTCCTCAGACTTCCAGAGGTGTTCCTGCTCCCACATAGCTGCTTTAAATGAGTGTGATGTCATGATTTCTGGCTTGTTTCCTGCTGTTGAATTTTTTTCCCACAAACTCCAGCATCTTAAATGAAATCATTCCTCTTCTTCCCATCGTGTCTCCCTTTTGTTTGCGAACTGTAAATATGATTAAAATAACATATGTTATTACCAGAAGCGCAACGGGTTGAACCCGTAAACATGTCATTTGAAAAGAGATGGCGTTTTTTGCAAAAAATATCATTTAACCTTTCCAGTTCACAGCATCTGCACTCACATCCTCAGACTGAAGCCTCCTCTTTCCTTCTGCTGGATTTAATACATTTATGTTAAACGAGCAAAAAGGGAAAACGCTGGTTTCCTTCCTTCTTTATGTCTTTCAGCATTCGATTTGTCCCCCCCCGGATTTTAACTGCGCATTTTGGCCGATCACGACTCCTCCGTCTGGCCCCCGGAGAGCCTCCCTGAAAGTCTCGTGGATGCGTTCCATTTGTCCTTCTGGAAAAGGCCAATGAGGATATTGAGGGGATGCAATTCGGATGCAGCAAAGGGGCAGATAAAAGGGTGGGGGGGGGGGGGGTCTTTCGTGGTTAGACTCCATCACACTCCCAAGGTGCAGCAAGGGGGCTTGCTGCTGTGCAGTTGGCCGCGGTCAAGTGGGCAGGGACATCCCCGGTGCCACTGGCTTTTACCCAACGCCCCCATGGATTAGCCCGAGTCAAAAGTTTAACGCAAACTAAACTAATCAGAGTTAAGACTTAAGAGAGAAAATGATCGTATTTTTTATATTTGTCAACAAACAACAATGTCCTATCAGAGGCAATCACTCCTCCGTGTCCTCCAGTCACCAAGGAAACATATTGATTGACAGGCTACCGGCCCTTTAGCTTCTCCAGAAGATCGGTTGCGTTCACAGGGATTGGAAGTCGCAGCTTGGAAGTGCGAACTGCACCTAACTAGCAGAGTAATAATCGACATTTCCAGCTTGTGAGGATGTTTTATTCATCAACTTTTGCACTTGAATTCACAAAAGAAAACTTCGAGCTGATGTTGGAACGTGCTAAAATTCAACTAAAACTAATAATAAATTTGCATATAGAAAAAGAAAACTCTGCAAAATCAGTTCTGAAAGCTAACTAAAACTGAATGGACTTCGAAAGATGAATAAATGGATAAAAACAATGGCATAAAAACCAAAGCACGTAGAACTTTTCTCATGCCAAGAACGTTCCCCGTCGTTTGAATATTCTCTGTTATCCCGGTCGAGTTTTTGCATTAATCCAGCGCTGAGTCTATTTTCGAGAAGTTCCACCTTTCATCTGAAAGCCTGTCTGAGGTCACCGGCCGTCGACTTTTTTTGAGTCATCTCAGGGATGGGAACAAAGGACGCCATTGTGAGTGGGCGACAAGCACAGTCTTAAGTCTGCCTTCAGCCATGATTGAACAGAGAAAACCAGGCCTCAGACATGCACTTTGGGATGACCCCCCCCTCACTGGGGGGGCACAGAACAAAGGAACCGGACCCTTTTCACAGGATGAGAGACGTCGCCAGGACGACTCCTGGGTTGGTCTGTGAGTAAGTGATGAAGCCCCCTCTATTGACAGGGAGCCTTTCACAACACTTCCAGCTTGTGGAGCCGCTCAGACCTCGGACCCTTTTTGTCGCCTGTCGGATTTACAGTCGGCGAGCTGCTGACAAATCACTTTGACTCGAATCCGCTACTCGAACATTTGGCACCTTGATATCTTTGGGATTGCATTCACAGACACATGCATGTGACTCGAAATTTGGTCGAAACCTTTGACTACATTTATTGAAACCAATCAAAAGAAAAGCAGCCCAAAATGCAGAAGAAAAGGCTGAGAATGAGGCATTCCAGAGGTGACAATTAATTTAACACACACGCACGCACGCACGCACTCCATAGCTTCTAAGCTTCATGGTTTTTTTAGACTTGGTTAATTCGTAAACGTGTTTGGTCGTTTTGTCTGAGCTCTCCTGTGTCAAATGTGTGTGAGCTGGACACAGACGCTACATGAAGGTGGGCTTCCACTCCTATTAGACCTCGCTATATTTTTTCAGCAGCTGTCAGGCAAAAAAAATGACACAACTGGTAGGTAAGCAGCAAAACTCTGAGGCCTCTGTCCTATTCCTGCCCATAATATGAAAAAAGACCATGTGAATGTTTGTTTTTTCTGCCTACAGCGCAGCTTATTATCTTTAATGGACACTGCCGCGTTCTCATGGTATTTCACATTCCGTCTTAATGGCGATGAAGAGGCTTGATTTGATCGTCTGAAGGGACACGTGGTCCACCCTCTGCCTGTGATTTACGGTAATTACGCAGAGCCCCGAGACCCCGTGTGTCTGGCCTCAGCAGGTGTGTTCTCACACATCGGCCAATTTGTGCTGCTTAAAGGACACCGAACCTCTTTTGGTTTATTCCTATAAATCCCAATGGAGTGGAGGAAGAGGGGGAAATACATGTTCCTACATGTGCCTACTGCAAAAAACACACTCGAATCCAATGATGGCTCTAGGAAGGAAAGAAGGAAGGAAGGAAGGAAGGAAGGAAGGAAGGAAGTTCTACAGTTAAATCTGATTTCACTCACAATGCTTCAATCAACACAATTGAACTTTAATTCATCATGTAAATACGGTTTTATTTCCTGCTTGTTGTTTGAGTTCAGCTCAGGGACCATCATCCTTCTGCTGGAGGCCCTGGGCACCAGGTTGTGCTCGCCCAGGGAGATATGAGCTCTTGTTTACCTCCACTTCACAAACAAACATTCAGTTTATTTGTGAATCACATGCGGTGGCGGCGTCCTCAGATTCCTCACAGACTAGTGGGCTTCAGTTGGTTAAACCTCTGACACCCGATGACCAGGTCCAGCTCTGTTTTTTGGATCCTAAAGACCCGCACCACCCACCCCCCCCCCCCCACACACACACATAGACACAAACACTGCAAGAACAACAAATGCACTGAAATACCACTTGTGTCAACGGCTTTTCTTCATTTGATAGTTTTGGGCAGGGCCCACGGTGGCTGTCATCTCACCCCTTATATCATCCAGGTGCTGAGTGGTCACAGGTCATGTGATCCAGTATCGAAAGCCAGGAGGAGGTGAGGGGTGGGGGTGGGATATAAACAGTGTCTGACTCAGTCAGGTCATCACTTTGTGACTTTGTGCCTTGGTAGCTTTGCTTCTTGGTACAACCCCCCCCCCCCCCCCATTTGTGTCCCTGTCCTTCACCCCGGTGTTTCACTGTCTGCATTGTGCAGTTCAACAACACTTTTCCTGTCAATTCATGATGATAAAGCCAAATCCACCCTTTTCCAGGGTGTCTCATGATATGATTCAGGTTCACTTGAAAAAAAAAATCTATCTTTACGTGAAGGCTTCTCATTAAACACCTCGCTGCCCCTCCGCCCCCCCCCCACGGCTTTTGCTTCCCGCTGCTCTCCATCATGTGACCTTATCACCTGTCCACAACAGTGGCTCCCAGCTCAGTAATTAGCCACGTTGCACCGCATCGCCCAAAGTGGCGGGGCGCCTAACAAGCTCGACGGTCACATGACGGCCTTGCTTCCAGATGAGATTGTTACGAGGCTGGCGCTCCAGTCAACGGTGCGACCTGTACCGGTGGATGCGCCGTACGCATCGTTAGTTAACCGTGAGCAAGTGCGACTTGTTTGTTTTCACCCTCCGAAACGAAACATTACAAAACAACAATCGGTCCAATCTGCTCTGCCCACTCATTGGACCGAAAGGCAGCTTGTTACCAAAATGGATTTTTAATGCTGCTGTTTTTCAGCAGCGCGGTGGTTTCCACGCCACCGCCCACGATTCATTTTCACACTAACGACCACAAACGAGACATATTTTCACAGGTCAGCTCTCCGCGCTTCAAAACGTCAGGTCTAGACGGAGCAAGGAGTCGATGCAAGTGCAGAAGGGCTCAGTTTCCACTCCTAAAAATGCAAAAAAAAAAAAAATAGCAGCGGTGGGAAGTAACTATTGTATAGGATACACTACTCGGGTAGGTTTTTATGTGTATCTGTACTCAGGAATTTGAAAAAATCTGAAGTTTAAATGGTGCTTAACAACCTCAGGATCGGGAGAAAAAATCATGGGGGGACAGCAAAAAGGATTTCTTTTTTCTCCTCTGTGTGTGACGCAAGATAAAAGTGTGAAATAACTCTCCGTCCGACCTTAAGACACACGAATCGAGCTGGAAGCAAAAAACACACCCAACAAAATCCCACGCGGAGAACGAGAAAGAAAGAAAGTGCGCGGCAAGAAAAGCACAAGAGCAACTGGAACAGAGCGGGAGAGGCAGACTGCACACACACACACACACGTGCATACACGCTCACACACGCGTGCGTGCACACGGACGCAGCTCGTAGGTGGAACAGGTGAAGGCCATCAGTCAGTTATGGCGACTGGGAGAAGGTCAGGCCCCCCTTGAAATGAGAGGAGAGCAAGACGCCTTGATATGGGGGGAATGTCCTAAGGGAGCGCCGGGATGAGGCAGGACAGGGCCTGGGACGTGACGGCATGTCACCGGAGGGGAAGACCCCTCAGAGGACAGGCTGTCCGTTCGTCACAGAGGCCACACGGAGAAACGCGACATCACGCACACACTTCCAGACTCAATCACAGGCAATCAGTATTGAGACAGTAACCTTTATGCCTGCACATTTGGTTTCGGCAGTGGGGGGGTGAGCGGTTCGTTAAGAACACCAGCAAGCAGAATACTACTAAACTGGATTACTGTGAGCGCAAACTCGCGACTCAATGTCATTGCTCATGTTTGGATTTAAACTTCGAGCTGCTGTTCCGTTCCTCGTAGCTCGCAGCATCAACCATTGACCCCCTTCGAAATGGGCAATTCTCTGACATGGAAGCATATATGCTTCCACGGCGTCACGATTTTGGCCCGCCTCTTGAAAAACCAAGAAAAAAAAGCCACTTTTGGACCAACGTAATGCATTTCCAGCTGCAGTCAGAGCCGAAAGGAGACGTACACAAGTGCAAACCTAGAGACGGTGCCTCGGGTCCAATATTGTCTCACTGCTCCTTCTCGTCTCTGTGCTGCTTCGAGATTTCCACCCGAAAGTTTCCCGCCATGCCAAAACGAGCGCTGCAGATATTTATCTTTGCGGCGCTGGTTCGTGGACGCGACGTAAACAAACGAGTCTGTAAACAGGCCATCTTCAACGCGAACGAGGAACTTCTTATGCAAGTCAGGAGAAGAAGTCGACGGGAAGTATTCATAAAAGTTGTGTAACGACAAAACTGTCAGACTGTTGTAGAGTCACACTGTGAGCAATAAAAGTTTTCGAAAGGAAAATATGAAACATTGAGATATTCTTCCTGACCTCGCTGACTGCACTGAAAATATAACCAAACTCAGTATATGATAACCCCCCCATCCCCATCCCCTTCCAGCCTCCTCTATCTGACAGTTGTGTCTGCTGCTACCATTTCTCTGTAATCTGTTGCCATCTGTCTGCTTCAGGCCCTCCAGCTATTGTCCACATCGTGGTGTGTGACTGCATCCGCACTGTTAGCTCTCTCTGGCTTCCCATCTAGATCCTGCTGTGTCGTCCAGTACCCCCCCCCCTCACTTTTTTTTTCTCTGTGATGACCTGTCGCTCTTGGCTCCATTTCAATGTTTAAAGAGACCCCCTCAGCCAGAGTGGGAGCACCCAGCGGCCCCAAACACACCCAGCCAACCTGGTTGCGTCCAGGAGAACTGGCGACAGTCCTGGATCGCCTGAGGGGCGGAGTCCCAATGTTCTATGCTAAATGTCTATTAGTGCCGGCTAACCTTCACCAGATTACATATTGCAGAGTCACAGCAGCCTGCAGTGGTACTGATGCCAGCAGTGATGACACAAAGGTTAACTTCACAAAGATAGAGCGGCGAGTCTGTCTGCGACCCGGCTCGCTTGAATGCGTCAAAATAAAAAGAAAAAAGGAAAGGACGACCGACTCATTGTGTTCAACGGCTTGTCCAAATCAGTCTCTGAATCCTCACGCACTGACTGTGAATCAACGAAAAAAATTGTGACTTTGCAGAAAACTTTCAGGCCTTCAGAGTGTCCGTCCAACAGCGTGACCACCTGCTGGGACATAACCTGTGCAAAGCTGGAGGCTGATCAACACTTAAGTAGAAATGAGGACATGGCGCCTCTGATTTTACTGTGTCGATATGGTTCCTTAAGATGTTTTTAAAAGGGTATATTTGAGTTCAAAATTAGAATTTAAGTTGTTATTGACTCTTTTGCGCATGTCAATATCTTCCTGGCGGCCGGCAAACATTCGTACTCTAAATCTGTAGATTTCAACCCCATGCAAGAAAAAAACACTTTGATATAATGGCAGCCTCTTTGCGCGGTCTGTCAGCTGAAATAGCAGGCTGCGCGCACTGTCACTCACGGAGGTCAACGTGCAGGAGGGTCGGTCGCTCCGCTTTCAGTGATGAAACCGGGGGCACATTATCCTGGCAAGCTGGAACAGATGCATTTAAAGTCATTTTCACCTCACTACGTCCAACATTTTGATTTTATTTTTAGGACTGGTTTTCTCTTTTGACAGCGAGGAGAAAAGAAGTTTGTTTTTTTCTGATGAGCACTTGCAATCAGTGGACAATGAAGAAGACTATCTCAAAAGATGGAAGCACAAAAAAACACAGCAGAACCATACGATACACAACAAGCACTTGAAAGAGTGCAAACCTCCAACAAGACTCCTGTTCATCACTTGTGCTTCTACCTTTCTAGTCAGGAGACGTTTGAAACTTTAGTGGCTTTCAGCTTTGGTCCAAAAACTGCCCGCAAATAACATGGGACTCTACGTTACGGACCCAGGACATGCTAACATATTGCAAACCTTTAGGTGGCACTGTGACAATATTCTCAAGTTGACGTCGGCCAATCAGAATCCTGCAGAAGTCCTCCACGTAACACATCAGTTGTATCTGCAGACACAAGACAGGGAGGAGATTGAATGACGTTGGTCTACAGTCCATCAGCCAATCAGGACAGAGAACACAATGTGTGTTCATACACTGTAAAAAACCATAGAAATTAACCATGCGAAAAAAATCAGCGAAACAGCAAAGCTGCTAAAGGTGAAACACGACATAGCAAGGGTAACTCATTTCAAGCGACGTAAATGACAGACTTTTTGTTGCCCTAGAGCAAATTGTCAAGTTTTCTCCTTCAATTAATATTATTATTTACTTGTTTTCTTATTTCCCCCTATCATGAACGCATCACAGCCAACTAGCCACTTGAAGGAGTGGGGTTCCGCCTCCAACATGGTGTCCAGTTCTTATTGTACATCCATGGTCCCAGTGGGCTCTTAAACAAATAAAAAAAACTTACCCACAGTGTGTGAGCGCCGTGCATGCCAACCATCACAGTGTGTGAGGGTGTGTGTCAGTGCGTGAAAATGATGAAGCCACATGTAAACTCCTGAGGCTGTGGGCGCATGCCGTAAAGAACGAGACCATTTATTGAATTCCAAAGTGATCCGATTGCTGACCGGATTCGACAATGAATAAACACTGCCACCCACCGGACACAAGTGGTATTATTTGTCATACACGCGCTCTTTAAATGAGATCGGAGTGTTTAATTGCGCTCCATCTGGCTCACACACACACACACACACACACACACACACACACACACACACACACACACACACACACACACACACACTCACTACGGGAGAGGCCTCTGGCAGATAACCCCCCCGCAATGCATACAGGTCTGCACCGTGTCACGAACGTCATGGCAACCGTTTTGCTGTCATCATGTTGCCATCATGTTCATCCTCTCACCTGGAAAACAGAACTCAGACGGTCGTTTCACAGAGTGACTGGATAAGGAAAGTAACACACTCCAAAGTAAAAACATTGTTCCTGTTGTTTTGTTTTGTTTTGTTTTGTTTTGTTTTGGAGACACACGATTCGACGATCTCAAGTGAGCCCGGTTCAGAAATAGCGCTGCTCCGTGTTCTCTTCTTGATTGTTTTATCTGATTTCAGAGCAGAAGTCAAAGACATCTGAGGCTTTGCTGGGTTTGGACAGAGAACACTGAGGTGAGACAGATATTTCTCATATGCTTGTCCTGAACTCTGCTGCCACCACAAAGGCTGAGTCAACAAAGCATGTTATTTGCTGTTTATTGGTATTGTTAAAAAAAAAAAAAACCCACAACAAACAACCCAGCTGATGTTTTTTTTATCTAAGACCCGAGAGAAGGAAAAAAAACAATCTGGGATCAATGCAAGCTCACACGCAGAGCCCGCTCACGCTCATTGAGTGACATGTTGTGATGTCACCCTTCGAGGTTTTGTTTCAGGTTGCTGGTTTGTCCGTCTGACCATTAGCAGGATGAATCCAAAGGCTCTTGGAGGAGTTCGTTGACACCTGCAGGACAGGTGAGCGGTGAGTGGTACGAGGGACAAGCGATTGAGTCGTGATGGACGGTCTGCTCGTCCACTGCGCCAAAATGATGGAAAAACGACGTGTGTGGCCCGTAAAAAGAGCACGTTGCCCTGCAGGAGAGTCACGTTGCGAGAGGCGGAAGCAGAAGATGCTGACCGGCGACAGCGGCGGTCGAGAGAGGTGAAGTTGGACAGCCGCGCTTCCCAACTGATTCTCCTCCGAGAAAACATCCCAACAAAACCCTGGCAGACACAACAAAATAAAAGCAACAGCCTTCAAAATAAATGGCTTCTTCGCTGTACACTTGAGCAGGAGCACCCAGCAGTTTTGACACCGAGAACCCTTCCCAGTTCCCCAAAGTACTCTAAGGAAAGACTGTGGACCCCCATCCTCAAACACTTGAGACCCAGTAAAAATTACAAATTACAGGGATCGTCAAAATAAAAGTTTCAGATCTTAAAAAATGAGGTTTTATTGTGGGCATTTATTTGGACATCCGCACGAGAAACCTGAGGCCCCCTCGTGGTCCCAAGAATCCAGGACTTCTTTTAAAAAATCTCTTTACATTAAAGAAAAATTTGTTGTGTTATTGTTTGTGGCGTTTACAGAAGATTACTTTGAGTCGATTATTGGCACGAACGGAGGTCAACACTCACCAGGTAGCCTCCTTCAAATGTACATTTCTGTATCTTGCCGGATCAAATAGATTTTTTCCCCCTTTTTTTTTTTACCCCATTATGCAGAAAAATAATTGTGCAGGATAGAATATATGTGCACACGCCGGGGCCAAACGGCTTTGAAAGGATTAGCGCTGGCATAGATCCAGAGGCCATGGAATAAGGAGCAGGCAGACGTGGAGCATGAGAGCATGAAATATAGGTCTGAAGCAAAGCCATGCGGAGGCAACATCAAAGCCCGACATCGATGTTAAACGAACGGCGGATCTGAAAAAAAATAATCAAAAAAATCAGACCTCACAGCGGCTATTCACTGCGGACAGAGGGGGGGGGGGATATATGCTGGAAATCTGGCACGCTGGCCCCCAGATACACGCGGAGATAGGAGAATTTCACGTCGGGCTGAAGTTTGTCAAAGCTCGATTGGCTACAGCTGACCTTTGAAGCAGGAGCGCGCCATGGACCTCCTTGTGCCTCCGAGCTTCCGAGCTATTTTTGGCGAAAATCCGGATTCAAATCTGACCCCCACGCGATCGCGCAGGTTTTCAAACGATGAATAAAAACCTGGATCGATTTGTTCTTGATTACAAAGAAGACGTGATGTCCGGGGCCGAATTGGACACACCCCCCTGCATTGTTGCGTTGCTCACTGTCAGCAAGGGTCCCCCCCCACCCTCCCCTCCTGCTATTATTAATTACCTCGGCCTAATACGAGAGGATTTCTCATTTTGGACCGTCATTAGAAACACATTACCGCACCGCTGATGCGACGTGACTTATTTACTCCACAACAATTTCCTCTCCCTCGCCTTGCCTCAAAGGCTCTGAAATGAGCCTCGAAAAAGAAGAAGAAAAATAAAGGAGGGACGGGCGCAGGTTACGACGCCGGGGAAGGAAGTACACGAGCCTTTGTGTCCCGGTAAAAACGAGTCTCGTCATCGGCGCCGCCGCCGCCGCCGCCGCTGCTGCTGCCACAGGAGCTGCGAGAAAATGGATCCCTGAGTTTGCCTTTGCAGCCCTCAGCAGGGCACTAACGTTATATTATTGGCTGTTAGCGCCTCTCAAGTTTTTCTATTACCTCGGCCCGTGACTCGACATGGCTGTTGAAGAGCGAACACAACGTGTTCCTCGCGGCGCCTTGTATTGCGTTGACCCCGCAGACCTTCAGGACTGCGGGAAATAAAGCCGAAGGAGGGGCGGGGAGGAGGAGGAGGAGGTGGAGGAGAGGGGTGGGGAGGTGGGGAGGTCACCGCCAAGGTTATCGGCCTTCTGGGAGGAAAAAGTGCGTTGGGCATTGTTCTATGTACAGTGACGTCGCTGCTTGGTGCCGGTTCGGCCGCGGCGGCAGTCTCGGGCCCCCAGTTATTGAAAGCGCATTGATAGTCGCCGGGCCCGTTCGGCGATGATGAATGGCTGAGCGCGGCGAAGACAGATGAAACAAATAGCGCTCTCGGCTCTGACCGTGTTCCGCTGTCTGATGGTCGCTCCGGCAGCGAGCGGCCCCTCAAGCACCTCCTCAGCCCAAGCGGCGACGAGCGACGGGGGCGCGGCGGCCGGCGCTCAAACTTATCTCGCTGTCCAGCCGTGCATCTTCGAAGGAGCGTTGACGCCTCGAGATGAGCATCGCCGAGGTATCCGGGGGAGTGATGAATGGCGGCGAGTGGGGCGCGCGCACCTCGCCGCATTTATAACGCTGGGGGACACAGAAAAAGAAAAAATGCGACGCATAATTGTGATGCGATATCTCACCGTGAGGTTCGTGAAACATCTTTAGCAGAAGCACGTACGATCGGTTTTTCAATCAGATCTTCTCAGCTAAGATTATACACGAGAAAATACATGAAATACATAAATAGCAGATTTCTACTCTTACTGTGTTCCCGTAGATTGTTTTGCTGCTTCGTATGGCTGTAAAGTTTTTAGCTGACGGTGGAGGTGTTGGACTCAAATGTTGGAGAAAAGCGAATCCTTGTTTATTGGGGGGTTCCGGTCCAAAAGACCCTCGAAAGGTGAAATCTGCTGAGTAGTCAGCTTCACTTCTTTACAATTATTCAACAGTTATGTGTTCCATAATGGTGCCCAGCAGCAGCGTAGCGTCGAGCAGTGTAACTTTCTCTGCCATAGTCATCCACTTCCTGTCTTCTCGACGGGCCCACAGCTGCAGAACGATTTGTCCACTGTACTGGACAGAGATGAAGCGCAGAGGAGATTGATTGACATCGGCCTACAGTCCCTCAACCAATCAGGATGCAGAACACGATGCGCGTTCATACACTGTAAGAAAAGCTTAAAAAAAGTGCACTAAAAAATCTGCGAAACAGCAAAGTAAAGTGAATCGCGCTATAGCGAGGCTTCACTGTTCAGTGGTTCATCAACTTTTCACAAGTACTGCCTGAGGAAAATGTTCGGTCTTTTATTTTGTAGCTGTTTCCCACCTGAGAACCAGACCGAAAGATTTGTTTGGCGACGAGGCTGTCGAGGACGGACCATGTGCATTTTGTCTTTTCGCACTGAATGTTTCTCTCCTTTCATCGCGCGGCGGATAAACCGGTTTTGAATTGCAAACGGGAATGAGGCATCCTTTCCCGCAACATGAAACCTTTAAATCGTGCTGCCTCGTCATCGCGGCGCTTAGATTATTCAGGATTAGATTAGTCAGGACTGGAACCTTTTTTTTTTTTTTTTTTCCAATTGAGACGCCTGAGAGTCCTCCCGGCTCTCAGCGAGCCGATCTCCGGCGAACCGGGCTGACTTCCTGGATCCTTCCCTGAGCGGCGAGGTTGCACGGAAGCGATAGACTGCAAACATTTCAAAGCCCTGGACACGAGCGGTACCTGTGGAAATCCCATTCAGTGGATTTACATTCACAGTCGTTTAAATTGCAAAGGGGACGTGACATTCGGCTGGATCGCACGGCAACCTGCGTCGCGAGATAACGCCGAACACCAACCGGGCTCCGGTGAAAGCCGCGGCTGTGTCACCACTTGCGTGAAAAGGGGAAACTTCGGTATTGTCCAGAACGTGTCTCGTGTCGGCGCGCGGGAATATCGACACGGCTCGACGCGTGACCGATGGGTGACCCGTTTGCCGGAAAACGCGGAGACGCCCGAGACTTCGGCGCTATCCACCTGCAGAAGGCCTGACCTGAGGCTTGCACGCGGAGATGTCTTGCTGGCAATTGCACATTGCTCTGGAAATTTATACTGTAAAACTCTAGACAAAGATTAAGAAAAAAAATGGCGCCTGCTGGCTTTCACCACAAAAGTTGCAAAGACGTGATAAAGAAAGAAAAGCGTGCCGCCGAAGTCCGCCGAGAATTTGGTAGCGCAGAGGAAAGACAAAGGACAACACCTTGAGGTAGAGCTCATGTGTACAAACACAAGAAATGTATAAATAACCCGAAGGGGTGGTTGCTGCTGCGCTATATCTTTATTTGAAATATGCTGCTTAAGATTGGGCTCCAGGAGAGACGCTGCACTTCTTGGAGACATTAAGGTGCTTTAATGCGCTGAGACAAATCACGCTTGCTGGTGGTCCAGAGCATGTGTACGGTGGGGAAGCTGCGAAGTCAAGAGAAGCCTCCACGGCCCCGAGGTGCAAGATATGCAAAAAGACCTCTGAAAAGCAGAGGAATCAAAACAAGACCGGTCTGTCCGGACAGATTTATTCATGAGTTCTAAATTCTTGTTGTGATCCTGACGAAAGTGGCCGCATTTGGCCCGGAGGCCACGAGTGCGAGTCCTCTGCTTTCTAAATGAAAGTTAAACAGGCAGCGTGGTAAGTGTTATTTTTCCTGAGCCTGAAAACACTCGACAACAACTCAGCATTGTGGAAGTTGGCCCTTTCCGAGCGCGAGGAACAGACGTGAGTCTCCTGCGTCGGTAGGGCCCCAACGTTACATGCAGTCTTTTGAAATTCTTTCAATAAAAAGTTAAATGAATATATTTTCACGTGTTTCTCGCATAGAGGAACTTTCAGGCGAAAAGCAGTGTTGTCAGTTTCCATGTTGGGCCCCACAGAGTGCCTCTGGATTGAGGACTGGTGCTTGTCACGTCCACCAATTAGATTGGATTCACTCATTGATTTCTGGCCTCCTTGGTCGGCGGACTGTGTCTTAACACATTAAGTAATTGCATGTGTCCCGTTTGTCTGCTCCAATCATAACAACATCAGCCAGGAGAGGTCACGTCATACGTTAATGTATGTTGTGTTTGCGGCTGTTTATTCTAATACCACAGATTTTTGTAGGACCAGCGAGTTCATTGGATGTATCCATTAGCATGATGATCCTTCAGCTCAGAAGAGGCACAAAGGGTGGTGATGGTCATAATGATATGGCTAATCAAATTGAAGTTGTTATTTTCTTAAAAGAGACCCAGCAGTCCATAAAGAACGCACACCGACACTTTAAAAGTAATAAGATTGAAGGCGAGATGTTATTTGAGGTTTATTTTGCAGTGTCGCCGTGGCGATCGAGTGTTCGGATGGCCGCTTGTTTGGACACAGGAAAGAAATCTTTTGTCGCCTCGACAAAACCGAGTCCTGACAATTCAAGTCTCCTCTCACTCATTCCGGTAAAACGAGATTACCAGGAACATTCTGTGGTCTCCATCAGCAATGGCAGTTGGTGAGTGGGCGTGTACCATCAGGACAATGGCCAAAGCCTGTGGCAGCCCGGAACATCCTCTGTTTCTTTTCGTGGGTTTTTTTTTTCTATCCGGAGGCGAAGAACCGTGACTTCCTTCGTGAGAGGTCACTCTCCGAGGACGATCACGACGCATTGTCCTCCGCCGCGGCGTAGGAACAGGAAGGGGAAGGTTTTTTGCACGATTCAACGTGGCGAAACGAGCGCCGTCCGGCTGGACACCCAACAGACTGCGTTTGCGTTTCCGATTCTTGCCGCGAACTGCCACGAGAGGAAACAAAGGCAGCGGCATCGAGAAACCCAACCAGACTTCTTCCACATCTGTCAAGCAACCCGATTGACCGAAAAATCCCGTGAAATCCCCCCCGTTGAAAAACAGTCCGCTCGGAAACACGCGTGGCCCTGCCTTCACCAAATAATGCGATGCAAATTTACGCTGCCCCGGATTGATTCGTCTGAAAGCCGAAACTAAAGCCGGAACACTTTGCCCCTGAACTAAGCCGAGCTGCCAGTCACCTTTCCCGGACGAGAGCGCCGAGGGTCCCTCCCCCCGTGCGCCCCCCCCCCTTCCCCAGTTTACCTCGGGCAAGGGCGCAGCACGCGTTCCTGGTTGAGCCGTCCCCCCCCAGCCAGCTTTGGGCCGTGGGTAGAACGGCTCGTGCGGCTGGTTGGACGCCGCCGAAGGGTTGCACGGAAGAGCTTCCTCTCGGCTCCCGGCTGCAGCCGCTGGATCCCACGTGTCAGCGCGGCCTGGCTCGATTCCAGCCTGTGAGCCGCTCATGAGATATTAATAACTCACCTGTGCATGTTTGTATCCATGTGTGGGCGTGTGCGTATGTACATCTGTGAGTGTGCGTTTGTGGGTGTCGGTGTTGATGTGTTGTCAGAGAGGAAGGGAGAGAGAGAGAGAGAGAGAGAGAGAGAGAGAGAGAGAGAGAGAGAGGAAGTCTGTGTGCGGGTACTGAACACCCACAGCTCCCTCTAGCTTCCTCGCAGCGAACGACGGGCTGCTCCAGTTGCAGGGAGGGGGGGGGGGGAGTGGAGGTGTCCATACATCCAGTCTCTGCCGGCTCATTCGTCATGATTTAAAAGCAGTGATGGCGATCCGGACGAGAGCCCGGCACGGAATCGAGGCCCAATTTGCCAAACTGGCCCGCCCGGTCCGCCTCATTTTCTCCCAAACGCTCTCGTAATGCCGCACGCCGGACAACAAACAATTTAGATCGCCCCCAATTTTCAGTCCATTATTAACCACGGGCTCGGGAAAATTTCCCGACCAAGCCGAACTTACCTCAGGATTTCTTGTGAAAACAAAGGGGTTGTTTTTTTATTTACATATTTGCTTGTTTACTCGCATCCTGCAGCCAGTGAGGGAGAGAGAGAGCGGCCGAGAAAGAGAAAACAAAAAAAAAAAAGTGAAACACTCTGGGAGACAGACTATCAGAGACTCGGCCAGCGAGCTGATGGGAAGAAACAATGAGAGCGAGTCTGAGCCACTGAGGAGCAAATGAGACGAGAGGGAAGGAGAAAAGTTTAGACAAAGGCTCGCACTGATGGATTTACTGGGAGAAAGGAGACGCCGAATTGAGAGAGGAGACAAGCGGGAGTGTGTGCGATCAAACGGAGCGAAAACAGTGGAAAAACCAGGGGCAAGCACGCTCAGTCTGAGAAGACCAGAAATCTGCCGTCAGTCAAACACATGCGCATAACTTTGAATCGCTTGTGGAGAGAGAATTCAGTCTGGCAGGTGGCGGCAGGGGCGGGGCTTCAGGGCAGAGGCTCCACCCATCTCTTGCGTGAGCGGTGCAACGTAACGTCATGTAGCTCCTTTATCTTTCCCAGTGAAACACGGTTTCATTGGTGACCCAGTTACAGTTACACGTATGGGAGAGTAAACTGGAAGACCTGCAGAGTCGCAGCCACCGTCTGTCCTTTTTCCAACTCTTTTCAGCCTTCACATCTTCCATTGATGTTCATCTTTGTTACTACTTCACTTAACTCCTGTTTGTGACGGCAACAAAAGCACATGTCGATATCTTGAAGATAAGGGAAACAATAGCTCGTATCCAAGTACCTGAGACACATTGGCAGCTTGAAATACAGGTGAAGCTTCCCATATTTTGCATCTTGATATTGCGCTAACGAACGTTTTTGATGTATAATTTGTAATGCACACATTTAAAGGGACGCCTTTTAGCCACCAGTTAAAGGTGAGTGAACTTCTGACGTAAACAAAATTCACTTTTCAGATTTGGTAGCCTGATGTTTAAGGATGTAAGGTCCAAAGTCTGATGGATTCGCAACATCGATAGATTTCCTGGTCTCTGCTGCCATTTGTTTATGTTTACGGTCCACGAAGGGATTTTATTTTCCTCCTTATTCAGAGGAGTGTTTACCTCCAAGAGCCATCAAAGGCCCCAAATGACTCCCCAGCCCTGAGTAAAGCAGAGCTCAGGGGTTAAAGGCAGGTTCCTCCTGACGAGGAAGAGCCACGAATTCACTGAAGTGCCTTTGATTATCGTGCCAGTTAACCCTCCTTCGCTCCGAGGCCCACGAGTGAGACCCTCTTGGGGGGAGGTGAAAAGTGCACGTGTCAAACTGTGAATAAAACGCAAGTTGGAACAAGGCTTCCTCCCGTCTGAGCTGCTGACACGCTGACCTGCACAGCCTCGAGTTCGACTTTAACCTGCATGCGCGTCCCCTCCCTCAGCAGCCACATGGAGGGCAGAGTGCCCGGAGGCGTGGCGCTCTTTAAAGCCCCCCCCCCTTCCCCTCAAGTGGGGTTATCAAGTGGGGAGGGGTTTTTTTTTCTCGAATTCACTGCAGCATAATTCTGTGATTTAAGTCCCAAGCACTTGTAATTAGCACAGAGGACCTCATACACACAATCAGACACCGAGATGAAGTTTTTCTTATCTTTGTTCAGTCAAGCACTCTCGACTGGGTTCAATTAAGGATCTGGGAATCAATGCAAGATGAATTATCCTGTAACTCTTTTTCTGTAAGAGGTGCATTTCTCAAAGAAAAGTGAGACTGAGGAAGAAAAGACACTGACAATCCGACAATGTTATTCCTTGACTTCATTTTTTTTTAACCAGACTGTTCAACAAGCGCAACATTTAGCCAAAACATCAGGACCTGGATGAGGGCGGAGAGGGGGCTCCACAGCTATTGAGAAAACAACAGTCTCCAGTGAAGGCTGAGCCAGTTTCCGCCTCTTTTCCCGACACTGTAATTGCAGTCAGTGCCGTCTGGAAAAATTTGTCTTCACTCACTGTAACTCACTTCAAACGTGGTTTACACTTTCACATGTCATCACAACCTCAGTGGTTTCGCTTAAAGAGTTGCTTTGATAATCTTGCTGAATCACCAGCAAATCACTCAAAAAAACTGGGTTTCGAAGTTCAGGTCCTGTGTGTTAACAACTGACTTGGGTCGAACGTGTGAAACATTCAACGTCTCACGTTGGAGTTGCTGCCGCTTCACACGAACTGGGGCGCAAAGCTGGTGCGAGCGACCCCGTCAGGTTTCGTGTCCTCTGGCGTTTGGCGGCGGTCCGTCAGGCAACCTGGGGTACAGTTGCCACCGCCTGTATGTCTGCACATGTCTCCCTTCAAACTACGAGATGAGTATCTGCCAAGCGCCGCGCGGCTGACTGATCGTAATGCGCGCCGAATGCTTAGAAGCCTCCTCGTCAGATCCCTCCCTCGATACGTGGAGGGGAGGGATCGGCGGCGCCGCATTCAAGCGCACTCGTTTCCTTCATCTGGAGGCTGTTACTTAAGGTAATCAGGGGAAGCGTGATTCAGTCTTACCTCCCGTGCCCTTCACGCGCCGCGTCGCGCGTTCCTCAGCTCCTGCTGCTCGCTTCGGCATCGCCAGGCTCCGTCCAAGGTTTGAGAATGTGTCGGCGAAAAACAATGAGAGTTTGCAAGCTGTTGCTTCAGCGGGACCTCACGCAAAGAATCAAAACAAATACCCAAGCGGGGATGGTATTACCAACTCTCAACAGCCTGAAGGCAGAGCATTAAGTGTGAATATATTCAATCAGAAGCTAATTCCAAAGCACGGGAAGTCTCTCCTTGGTGTTTCATGTGGCGCCAGCACAAATGGGACGTATACATTTGTGTTTGTGAAATAAGATTAAAATATCTTGAGGGTGAGTGTGACGCTAAGCGAGAACAGGAATGTACGAAAATGCGTGTAAGACAGCTGCACTCTGATACTGCGTGTATACGTCGACATTCCTCGTCGAGCACACTTGCGTAGACCTTCGGTGGGCATCGGGGGGGGGGGGGTATCCCACGCAAAGGGAGCGAGGGAGGGAGGAGAATACATGTCTGTGGTAAAGAAAAAGGAGAACAGACCGAGACGAAACCAAAGACGCTGCTTGGACCCGAATCATAAAATCGGTCACATCAGCGGCGTGACGTGAACTCTCCCTGACACAGTTGCAGCCTGGACAAGCTGTCCGTCCGTCACAGGGCTAACACAAAGAGACACACACGGACGCACCCTCATGGAGATTAACGGGGAGGTGGGAGCGCAAGTGTCACCTTTTTTAGCGTTTTCAGCATCCGCGCTGGATCGCAGGGAGGCGCCATTCGAGCTTGATTCCCAGAGACCGACAGCTTGATCCAACGCTGACCATTTGTCGGCGTGTCCTTGAAAAACACACCGCGCTGGGCCGTCGAGTGCGTCTCGCAAGCGTCCACCGTCGTGAATCAAAGTGACGTTTCTGATCCATCCATCCACCCCATCCACTTCCTAACTTCGGAACCCCTCTGAGCGGAGCCGCTCCCTCCTTTATTCCTGCTGTAATTACCATGACAACTCGAGGTCACAGTGAAAATGGGCCTTTTTTTTTTTGTCAATCACCTATGCTAATTCACCACGCTCAAATTGCCTGAGTTTTTCGGTCTCCGCTGCGTACCGCACGCTGCTTATGCATAAAATATATATTCTTCCTTTGATACTTTGTGCGGTAACTACTGTGCGCATCGGGGTGCCTATGACTGATGCGTCACACATGATTCACCACATGCCACCCCGATGTTCAGGGGGAACGTTTTGGTGCCAACGAGAAGGAATAAAAGAGGAATTCAAAGGCTCCTATTAGGCAGCCTCTGTCATTCATCACCGCGTCGCCCCTGCGGAAGATAAAGCGGCTGTTGTTGGGTTTATTGCTCTCACGGATGCAGATTCCAGCTTGCAGCTGGATCTCGGGGGGGTGGGGGGGTGGGAGAGGGAGCAGGAAGTGGAGCGGGGTGCTGGGGGGGGGGGGTTGTTCAGGTCAATTGGCCTTGAAATAGAGGCAGATTTCACCTCAGGTTAAATCGGGCTCCCTGTGCCACCCCCGCCTTCCCTCCCTCCCTCCCTCCCTCAAAATATTCATGAAGTAATTATAATTCATATGATTAACAGGGAGGAACACAGAGAAACTGTGATGAGCATTGTAATTACGGGATTTGTGGAATATGTGAGCGATAAGGGTGTTTGTTTTTTTCCCCCCCTTTTTTCAGTGCCCGTGCACGTGTGTGTTCGCCTTGACGGGCGTGTGAAGAGCAATTAAATTGATAAGGTGGGTAAAAGCCAAATATCCCCGAGTTCTCGCTCTTAAAGAAGCCTCGCGGCGTCGCTTTCGCATCAATATTGATGAGCGAGGCGGTGGTGGGTCGGAACGCTCCGGCATATTTCTCGCCACGATAACATTTTGACTGTATTTTTTGTCCCTGGTCTGAAAAGCGAGATCGCTCCGTGATGTGTTTTATATTGATTTCACTCAAACTCAACGGCAAACGGTATGGAGATGGGAGCCCACTTAGAAACTTGGCGGAAACCGGCGATGATCGTAACTCAGACCAGAGCGAGGCCAGACTCGGAGGACGATACGTCAGGCGACGGGAGGCCGCGAACTGGTCCCGGGTCGGAAAAGAGACGCCAGTCCTTTACAAAGACGAAGCAGGAAGCTAAGAAGATGCTAATGGACAAAGGACTGTATTTTCGAAATCAAAGTTGTTGTTGTCCATAGGCACAAGTTACAGTCTCCGCAGTACCATAGTTTTGGCATGAATTTTATCTTGTCAGATTGGTCCAATAATTTATTCAAAGATTTTTATGAAACTCAATGTTTTGCAATGAATAGATTTTCCTGTGAACGCTTTGCAAACTGAAAATTTGAACTGTGACTTTAAGTCATCACATGCACAATTGTACCTGTTAGAGGACAAAGTCCACCCTTTGTTCTTTCTGGTTGCATGAGTGTTGGGCCGCTTCAGGTGGAGACAGGTCAGCTCGAGGGGCGTCTGTGCTCGCCTGTGCTTTCTACTTTTCTGGGGTGAAATTAAAGCACAATGATTTAAAAAACAGTGAAAAACAAGGGTTTTCGTGGGGACTCATCCCAGACTGGCATGATGGAAATGCAGTGACAGTGTCCTGACGAGACAGCGACGCAAACCTGGAAATCGAGACAAGACGCAGCAGACAGACCTTCTTCCTGACATCAGCGAGGAGAAGGGGAAACACGTGTCCCCGATGCAGATGGTGTTGTTTGCGTCTGTCCAACTCTCAGCTGTTGGCTCGTGTTGTACTGTTTTCCAAATGAGGAGAAAGAGAACGCACCTTCTGTCATTCCCTCCCTCTCTCTCTCTCTCTCTCTCTCTCTCTCTCTCCCTCCCCTCCCTCCCACCAGCGATCTTCTGGGATGCACCCCACATCTCCCGACGCTCCAGAGGCTCGGGCTGTTCTTGTCGCCGCTTGCACCTTCCACGGCGGATCCTTTGCTCCACTGAAGGACTCGAGTGCTTCGGGTCATTATTGCGGCGCTCCCGCTGGGCCTGGAGTGCGCGCATGTGTGGATGCGAGGGGTCGGTGTGTTGGCAAAGGGAAGGAAAAAAAAAACAACAACAAACAAACAGAAACGTGCATGTTCACGTGAATTTCTGAAGGAGAGCAGTGTGCGTGTGTCAGTGCGAGTTCGCACATTCGAGTTTTGCAACCTGGCACAGCACGAACGGTTGCTATAGAAACACCTCCTCCGAGCCACGCAGATACTGACACCGGGATACATTGGACGTATACATAAATGTGTTTGTGTTTATTTCTATAGCAGAAACGCCAGGAAAACCAGTCGCTAACAACAGGCCGTAAAACCTTCCTTTTTCGAAGAGTCTTGTCTTGTTTGTTTCAGCAGATCACTGACTGGAAAAGAGGTTGTGTAACTCAGTCACTGTTAATTCAGTCACTCAGGTTCAGGGGCTTGAGGATTCAAAAGGTACCAACATGTATCAACATGAAATCTGTTGTTTCTCTGCTCTCTCTAACGAAAAGACGATTCAGCTTTTTAACCACTTTCCCTCGATTGGTGACGGCAAAGCCACTCCACTCGAAGGAAGCGAGCAGAGGAGGGAAGACCAGCCGCGGCGTGCGATTCAAGCTCATTTCCGACGGCCACAAAAGGGCGAGCTCGCGCACGCACCGCAGCTCCGTTTTCGCCGGCAATGTGTCCCTTTGTTCGTTCAGACTTGAGAAAATAAATTGTTCCTGCGGCACGCCACAAGCAGAAGGGGCTCTTCACATCCTCACAAGGCCTCCTAATCCACTTAGCCGTCCGTTTTCTCAGCCCCCTCTTACGTACGGCGCGGCAAACCAGAGAGGCCCTCCGTACAACTTTGAATAAATGTGACGCAGATTGCGCGTTATTAGAAAATTCTTTCTCCCCACAAACTTGGGCGCGCCCGTCTTGATAAATGAGGCGGTCGCCGAGCAACATGAGCCGATGCTCTCGGCTCCGCTCGACGCCTCAGACTTCATCTGTTGTCCCACCGGCTCCATGGGAACAGGTAATCAAGTTTGGTGAGCTATTGTCTTGGAACGGCAGCTACCTGCCTGGTAATTGGAAATGAGTGAGTGTGATGCGGAAAGACGGAGGCAAGATTTTGCCGGGGTGAGAGAGAGAGAGAGAGAGAGAGCGGGAGAGAGAGAGAGAGAGAGAGCTGGGCGGAAGAGAAAGGGGAGCGGAGGTAGGAGAGGGTGGGACCGTGTGTGTGTGTGTGTGTGTGTGTGTGTGTGTGTGTGTGTGTGTGTGTG
>JASSRZ010000080.1:1539818-1549843 GCA_032164315.1 Malacoctenus gilli | reverse complement strand
CACACACACACACACACACACACACACACACACACACACACACACACAATCCCTCGATGCATCATCCAGCCTTCGATGTGTTAGGTTGTTTTTTTTTTTTGTTGCTGTTTTCTTCTTCTGGGACATAGACACTCCCACAATCCCTCACAGCTGCTCCCATAAGTTGGAACCCATTTTTGGTGACACATAAATACAGTTCACACACACACGCACGCACGCAAGCACGCACGCACACCGACTTGTAAGGTGCAGGCATTACAACACAGTGGCATCCATTATCACCCGGCACTATGACAACAAGGTCATGCCTGGAGGAGATCTGCATTTTGTCAAAAGTGATGGCAATGCCGCTGCCATTGCCTGTGTTGCTGCCACCGCTGCTGCCCAGGATTTATGCGGCGCTCTCTCCGGTTGTTCATTCTTGACATTTTCTGCTCAGCAGGTGGCTCGAAATCTTTTCAGCATAACAATGTTGTTTTGAAAGCAGGACATCAATTCATGTTTTTCGCGTGCCACGGTGTGTTTGATACCTGCAGACGGGAAGGGGGGGAAGGGGGGGGGAGCGAGGCGACACATTGTGCCGGCTGCGGGTTTTGAAAGCGGCGTGTCGGGGAACAGGCAGGAGAGCGCGAGGGGGGAAAAAAGAGGCCTTGAAAGGAAGAGTTGAGCGACAGTTCCTCTCTGTGGAGAAATTCTGGTCCGAGTCCGGATGAGGTAGAAGCCACAACTAAAGAACTTTGCTGGAGAGGAAGTAGCACGCTTTGAACTTATCTGACAGTGACACCGAAAGACCGGACAAATTTGACTCCACTCACATCCGTCCAATCAGAATTGCCTTTGCTTGAGTCCAGCTATTGTTCGACTGGACAGAACTCTGAGTTTGTTTTTTCACCGAGCTCACGTCAGAATGTTTGGAACATTCGCCGACTTAAGCTCACAGGTTCTTTATTGGAGTTTTGTACACGCGGTCGAACTGAGTTCTTGCTGTAACGTGTCGGGAGAGGTCAGGTGAGGAGTTCTGTCACTCGGGGGGAGCTCAGGGAAGAGTTGCTGGCCCTGCACAACAAGAGGAGTCAGTTGGGGTGGCTCGAGGTGTCAGTTCCACTGTTCCAGGGCATGCCCACAGCAAAAGGGGGGCTTTGGTTTCTTTTATCCTCAAGTGATTCCGAGTATCTGAAAGACTTTTCAATCGTTTCCGATCAAAAGGTTCCTTTCTTGATAGCTAGGTAAGTTATTAACCTGCTTCCATTCAATCCAGCTGGGTTCAAGATTCTGGAGTGCTGATTTCGTTGCTTTTATTAGTCCATAAAACTTTCACAGTCTCTGGTTGCACTTTTCCAACTTTCTGAGAGCACTGCTGGTGGTAAAAAAAAAAAAAAAGGAGGAAAAAAAGTCTTCCTTTTAACATCATACATGTTGTCTTCATGAATAAAACATTATTGATAAGAATTGCAAATCGCTGCATCCTGTTTTTACTCATACTTCACACGTCGTCGCAGCCTTTTTCCCCCAAAAACGGCGGTTCGATTGGAGTCGCTTTCGTCGCCGGGCTACATGTGAACCTCTTACCCTCTCAGAGAGTCATTAGCTGCAGTTTAGGGAGCTTGTCTGAAGTGCAGTTTAGTAGCAACTGCTCTAAATACCCAAACAAACATGCCCAACAGTTTTTTTTTTCTCTCTTTCACTCCGCCTGAAGAACCCCAACGCTAAACCTCAGCTTCAGAGAGAAAACGATTCAGGCAAGTGCTAATTAATGCCAAAATATTCTTTCATTAAGCGAGTTATGTACGTGAGGAGAGCGCGAAAGAATGACAGCTGGTGAGCGCGCTCAGTGGAGGGATTTGGCGACTCCTCGGAGCGTCTCCCTCCTTCCCACAGTGATCCGTCCGGCTGAGTCCTACGAGCACAAAGAACTGTGTTTTGGATCAGGGCGGAGGCAAGTGATGCGGGGGGGGGGGGGCTCAAAAGGAGCGGAGGCAGAGATTGGGGGCAGAAGAGAGAGCGCCAGGAACGGATGCGTGCCAGCTCTGCCTCCAGTGTCCATCTCGGATGCCTTCATCGGCTCCCCTCCCATCCTGTCGCTCCTCTTCCTTCCCAGCAGCTGGGCGGTTTTCACCCCAGCGGAGAAAGGCTCCTCTGAAGGCGCAGACTGAGACATCACTGTGTTCAAACTCTGAACACTCTTTCACTCCCAAACTCTCTGAATTAGCACCCGCCGACCCCCTCCGACACCCTCTCCTTCCCTCCCGTTTTCTCCACCCCCCCCCCCCTCTCTTTGCCCTTTTCCACCCTGCTCCCCCCCCCCCCCCCACCTCATCCTCTCTTCATATTTCATCCTCCCACCATCCCTCCGTCCATCCTGCCTTACTTCCCCGGTCCGTCCGCCTGTCACTCCCGTCTCCGCTCTCTTCGGACCGGCTTGTCCGAGTCCACTTTTAATTGACTCGGAGCGGCGCGCTGCCAGGGCGACGGGGGCAGTCCTCGCGGGCGGGGGGGGGGCACGATATGTATAGATACGGAACGCCACGTCACCGAGTCAACAGCGGCGAGCTGGAGGGCACCGCTGCCGAGGGACCCTTTTTTTTTTTCCAAGGGAGAGTTTCTCTTATAGTTTCAAAAGTCCTGTCGGAGAAATGAGGCCACGCGCGCCATGTTTGATGCATAAGAAACATCCCGACCGAGTCTGACGGGTTTATGCTAATTGCCGTCCCCTTTTGGAAAAAAAAAGAAAAAAACGAGCCTTGTGAGGATGCAAACGGTTCGTCCTGGTCCCTCCAATTAATTGGGTCCCATGCTCAAACAAGCCAAACACCACCATGTTGGCGCATTTCTGCCAAACACTTTTTTAAAATAAAAGTTTCTCGCGAATCGAGAAAACTGGGTGAATTTCTTTTTAATTTGTGCGAGTGCTAAAGCAAGTTTTCACACGTCGGTGTTCGTTTTGGGAGCACCAAAATAAACAAGGCCCACAGAAGCATCCTCTCTGCTGGTGTGGGGTCTTTTCCTCTCTCTGTTATTGCTCACGCAATTAAACATGGAGAATAGCTCACACGTGGCTCGACATGTCAAATCAAACATGGAGATCTAAACTCAAAAAGACGCTTTTTTTTTTCTTTTGGTCCCGCCAGCGGTTGCTGAGGATTCGAACCGAGCCGCGTCTGGCGGGCCCGCCGCTCCCCTCGCGCGGCAGTCACTCATTTTCACTCCGGATGCATTTTTAATTCTGAAGCTCTCAGACGGAAAAGCCGCGGCGACCTCGACACACCACGCGGCTGAATAATGCATCCGAAGGTACTCACACGTCGGACATCTGCGGGGACGAGAGCAAGCCGAGGGTAAACCTCCCCGCGGCCTTCTAATTAATTGATTCTCCTAACAGAGAGGAGCCCCCCCCACCACCCCTGTCACAGAGAGAAGTAGTGCAAATAGATCGCACGAGCACGGGACAAGCCGCCATGATTAAACTCTGGCGATCCCTCTGGAACTGTGTGCGACCGTGTTTGTTTCATCTGGTCACGTTGGAACAGTGATGAGAGACAGTGTGCCCCCCCCCCCACCTCCACCCTCACCCCCACCCCCGCCCTTCCCAGTCAGCTTTTCGGGTCGGGCTCACCAATCTAGGTAAACAGCTGTGGCTGCTCGCAGTCAGGACGCCATCCTTTAACCGAGCGCCATTACTCCTTACTCTGCCTTACGTGGCCCGACTCCACTTTGCCTTCTTAGCAGAGGTAATAAAATCAAGCGATCGCTGTGGGAAACGCTTTGAAATGAGAATATTTGATCATCCGAATTTGTGAATTAGACGCTGACAAGGCTGCGCGACAGCTGAGGGAGGAATTGGAGCTCAAAAGTAACCATTAGGCCTGATTGAAGTATAATGGCGACATTAAGCGAATCAGATATGTTTGCAAAAAGTACAAACCTAAAAATCGATGCTACCATTAGTCATACATTTAAGCACTACAATTGCTCAAACTCCAAAGTGTCAAAGCCAAGATTCGATCAAGTGTTATGTTTAACAGAAATGCAATCAGTAGCATGTGATTAACATCAGCTCAGAGTCGAGAACTTGGTTGTGGCGTTTTTCATCTGCCAGGGTCGCCTCCCTCTCCCCCTCTCCCTCTCTCCCTCTCTCCCTCTCTCCCTCTCTCCCTCTCTCTCTCTCTCTCTCTCTCTCTCTCTCTCTCTCTCTCTCTCTCTCTCTCTCTCTCTCTCTCTCTCTCTCTCTCCTTCCTTTATGTCAGACCAGAGCAAGGCAACGGCCCAAATGTATCACTGGGAGAGGCTCCAACCAAAGTTTTCTTTTCAAAAAGACAAAACAATGGAGCCCAGAAGAGAAAAAGGCTCCAACGAAAACAAACCACAGGCTGCCTCTCTGGCACGCGGAGCAGAGCACACTGACACAGGAACATACACAGACATGAGCACGAGCGTTAGGGGCACCAGATGAAGGCTGTCGCTCCATCAGAACATATGGAGGAAGTCACCAGAGACGAAATCAAAGTAAAATGGCAAAACGAATCAGGAAGTCACGAGGCAGCACGGAAACAAACCTTGACATAACCTCAGTGAAACCAGCAGAACACAACAATCGTACACGGCACAAGTATCACGAGACCAGGTGGAAATAGAATAAAAACCAAAGAAACGACTAACTATGGGACTAACTAACTGTGACAGCACACAGGGACCTCAGAAACTATCTATAGTTTAGGTGAGAGTCCATTTTTGAAACCAGGAACTGTAGATGTACGTAAAAAAGGGAAAAAACCTAAATCCGTCCAACTACACATCTGTTTTCAAGGTGACCCTGTGATGCTGAGTTCGGGATGATTGGCGGGTGTACCTCAGGGGGGTTACAGGGGGCAGAAGTTCAGTCTCTGCCCCCTGAGTTGGTTCTTTCCTGCCAAGGCCCCCTTTTAGGTTCCAGAACTGGTTATTATGTTTGAAATGTTAAGCTTACCTGCAACAAAATGCCTCCAGAACGGATTAAGCGTGATATCATTCGCCTGCTACTGTGCCGTGGAACGCATTCACACCTTCTTCGTTACAAAGTGTCGTTCACGTTCCCTCGGTCACGGCGCGTTGAGCTGCAGGCACCAAAACCAGTCCGGCGGGATCAGGTTAACTTAGCTGGGTTGAATCCAAACCTTTACGAACAGATTTCTACTGTTTTACACCAACATGAACCCTTTGATGCGCACTTTAAATGGTCAGTTAGTTATGAAACCATCTGTGGAATTTGTATGTTTAAAACGATGTGTTTGGTTCACGTCCGTTCAGCTGAATCATCAGCTCCCCACGGCGCAAAATTACATTTTACATCTTCAGATATAAATTCCGTTTGACAAGTGAGAGGCGGGCTCTCACCTGTCGAGCAGTGCTGCCTCCTAATTGCAGTCAATTGTCGGTTAGAAATGAAACAGGAAGTGGTGGAAAAGTGGAGAAAGGTGTCGTGCTGTCAGGGCCTTTTCAGGAGACAAAGACCCCCCCCCCCCTTGCCCCCCTAACTGTGCTTTTCTTTTTGTAGCACTGGCCCAAAATTGAGTCCGAAAGTCAGACTTGTACATCGCTCAGCAGGGGCAGGCCGGGCTAACGTGACCGGAAGAAAAACGGCGGTACACTCAAAAGTGGAAGTTGTCATGGAGGTGAGTGACCACAGGACCTTTGTTGCCGCGCGGCTCCAAACGCGGCCCCTTTGACAGCGGCGTGTTCTTGAAGGGCGACAATGCGCCAGTGATGGAAAAAACACCGGGGGGTTGGCAGGGGGGGGGGGGCAACCGCGGGCAAATTGACAAACACAGCAGCCAAGATTGAAGGGTGTTTTCAGCTTTGCTTTTGTGTACTGCAGCGGAAAGCTTCTGTCCAAAGAGGGCGGAAGTTTAAATTTGTTGGTGCAGCTCGACACCACCTGTTGAGTTGACTTTATGTGGGGTTTCCAGCGTTGCAGCGAGGGGGGAAAATCACACTTTTAAACCGAGCAAATGCCACAGTAACATGAAATATTACGTTAAGATGACCAACTACTACAACTTGTTGTATATTATGATGAAAAAGAAGCGTTTTTACATAACATACACATGGAAAATCACACTAAACCCAGCACCGAGCTGCCATAACAATATGACCGCTGACAGTTTGAAGTGAATAACATTGGTTACATTTTTATGAAGGCACCTTTTGGTGGGAAATGCCAAGCGATAATTGAAAGAAATGGTCAAATGTAAACATTTGCAAGACTGTGAACAAGACCGCGCTGAGATAACGAGATGACTGTTGTGCTCAGGTGTCCCGGTCCGCGACACCCGAGCGGCGAACCAGTGACGGGGCCACGGGCGGCCGAAGCTTAATGATGCAGGTGGGAAGCGAAGGCTCGTCTGTGTTGCGGCTCAATCCAGACAATGAGACACTGGAGCACAAACAGCTTCTTGCTGGTCCCAAAGATGTCAGAACACACAAAGTACGTCTGCCGCATACAGGAAGTAAACACAATTGGAGGCATGATGGTCATGAGGATATTCCTGTCCAGGCTGGAGTACGATCCACTCAGCCAACTGCTGTATCGCTCCCCAAGCCAAAGAGTGATGAACCTTGTTTCATATATGAATTGAACAGTTCCACATGCACCGAAGATTGTCAGAAAGTTAAGTTCTCGTTTTACACCGAGCGGCGGTTTAATGTGCCAAACACTCGGAATCAGATCCAGTAACAAACCCTGATTGCTTTCCGTTTCAGCACCACGGACAGTTCCAGACTGAGGCCCACGGGATCGCCCACACTGTGTCCTGGGAACGGGGGTCCACGGCCTTTCTCAGAGGCAATTTTTCGGGGGGGGGGCTTGGGAAGAAGGGTAACCCACTTTGATCACCTTGTCTTTGTCTGCATAAGATACATTATCCGTCTAATTCTCAAATCTGGTTTCGTGTAACTGGAAAAACTTTAAATTCAGCAGCACAGACGGTTTATTGGCTGTGAGAAAATTACCTTTGGGCTTGTTTGCAAAGATTTCCCACATCTAATATAGCCTTGGTAAACATTCTCAGTACCATGCTTTGAAACATGGGCATTTTTAAACGAGGTCAGTTTACAGCAAACGCAGGGATTTCCCACGTCAACAGGAAATGAACGTGCGCCCGGGCCGTTTTCCGAGGCGTGCGTTCCCGGCGAAAGAAGGTTTCACCCGCGTGTGCTACGGGTGCTAATAAAAAAAAAGAAGAAGAAGAAGAGCGAGGACCGTTTGAAGCTTAATTTAATCAAAATTTCAAACAACATGTACTCTCGGAGCATAATTGTTTTCCACAGCCGACTGTTGCTGAGAATAATCCCGTGCAGCAGGCGGGCTGCGAGCAGCCCGAGGAGGAAGAAAAGGAGCTGGGAAAAAAACACACACACACACACACGCACACACACACACACACACACACACACACACACACACGCACCACAACCCGCCTGTATCTGCATGTTAGATTACCGCCACCCTTCTGTTCATCTTGTGCTCCGAGTGCACTTGTGTTTATTTATGCACATCTAAAGCGTCGATAGCAGCCCCCCCCCCCCCCCCCCCCCCCCGCCGCACTCCCCACCTCCTTCGCAATGCGAGGGTTGCGCATCCTTCGCTGGGGATTAAACGCTCGCGCGTCGCATTGTTTATAATGCGGATCCACGAGTATCAACTAATAAAAAATGAGCGGGCTCGGCGCGGGCCCGTGCGCGTGCTGTTCCCGCGGCGCATCTTCCGGGAGATTCATTAGCTGGGCTCAACTCATTAACCTCTGAATGGGTTTTTCCTTTATCGGAGGAGCGGCGCCGGCGAGCCGTTCCTTACATCGCATCCGCGCGCGTCATGGAGCAACTCGACGAAAAGAATATCTAATTAAATAATCAGGTTGCATTCCTCTCTGTGTTTGAGGCCAAGTCATGCGTGCTCGCCGCTGCTGGAGGGGGAGGGGGCGATTTGGAAGCGCGGCATTAAAAGGAAACGTATGTGTCTGTTTTCCCTCCCCGTGCCCTCGCTGCCTTTGCAGCCCTTTCTATCATTTTTAATGATGCTGTTTAAATGGAAATTCCTCGCAGACCCAAACAAAGACCGTCCAGTCTCTCAGTCACGGCGAGAAATATGGACACTTAACGGACCGTCCACCGAGGCACATGCGGTACTCCGATCGCCTCTCATTACGCCGGCCCGAGCTCACTTTCTCTCTGTCTCGTTGCGCGGCAGCAGATGGAAAGCAGAAGCCGCTCTTTGATTCGACCAGAACAGAAGGCTGCTCCTTCTTGTTTCGATTCACCTGAGCTGCTGTAAAAACGCCTGTGTAACACAGGGGGGCCGCTGCAAAAAAGTATGTGACCAATAAAGGTTTTAGAATAGTCAAACGGGGGGGGGGGGGGGTTCCAATTTTTTCTACAGCAATTGAATGCAGCAAGCTTTTTCATGCGCGAATGAAAGCACAGTTCAGACGGGGTGTCGTGCTTTATCGAGCTGCTGTCAACATGCGCAACAAGTCAAGAGGGGATCTTTCTCACAGCTTCCTTGTTTTGGCTGTCACTTTCACTACTGCTTGAAAAAACTGTTCTCACTGTATCCAATAGGGTCACGTGACACTGTTTATCAAAACCAGCCCACAAAAGGGCCTTATTGAGCTTTTCAGGGTGACCTTTGGACGAGTTTCATCAAACTAGGAGACAGCCTGAACCTCTTCAATCAGGACTACGTTCTAAAAAGCAAAGGGAGACTTCAGTGTGCCGAATGCATTTCTCCAGTCGCCTTTGGGCTGTTTGAATTGAGCCATTACCAACAGATTAATGAGTAGTAATAGTTTATCATGTGAAAATGATGATGTGTACATACTAAAGACCCACTGAGTAGAAGTAGGCCAGCAGGCCAACCTTGGACACAACTGCGGTAGACTTATCCCCCCCAAAAAAAGAAACAGATGGAGGCCATCAAAAGTTTCCGTGTCTATTTTTCGGGCTTAATTAGACGCTCTGAAAGAACTTGATGTATCAGTGTTTTGTGGTCGGTACAAAACTCACTAATAAGATGCTAAGAAATATATCTTGTCACGGAGAACTTTTATGAGTTTGGGAGATAAAAAAAAAAAAAAACAACAGTGTACTTGGCAGAATTGGCCGGATTTGAAAGGAATTCAAATATCACAGGAAGGAGACGGAGCAAGCAGAGTAAATTTGCATTTTTGCGAAGGGAAAATAGCAATCTGATTTGTGTCGCAAAGCTGGATTTTAATGTCAAGTCCAAAAGGTAATCCGGATGAATCGCACCCAGACACAGTGGAGATAAGCGGCGCATGTTAATGCCAGGTATACGGGGGGGGGGAGGGCGCGGCGATGCCGGATGGACGGCTGGGATCAAGTGTCAGTTGCAGAACAACTGGAAGGGCTCGATGAGTGACCCAGGCCGAGCGTTGGAAAATTGGGTGTTCACCGGCCCATTCAGTTTATATGCCAGGGCGAAATTTACACGCGCCCTGTTGCTGCACTGCAAAAACTGGCCGACTAGAAAGAAGCAAAATATTCCTAAATCCAGTCAATTTACCTTGTATTAAGCAAAAAAAACTGCCAATGGGGTCAGCTATTTTTCACTTGACAAGAATTCTTATCATAAGCACAAAGTTCTCTCCTCTGACGGACTAAAATAGGTCTTAAAACTAAGCAGAAAATCTAAATTCAAGTAAGTAGAATATCAATCAATCTTATTTGTGTTTTTGAACTGTGGGAGGAAGCCAGAATATCCGGAGTAAACTCATTCATGGACAGGGAGAACATGCAAACTCCACACAGAAGGGCCCCCACCTGGATGCGAACCTAGAACCTTCTTGCTGTGAGGTGAGAGCACAAACCACCATGCCATCATGCCCATTTCTTGTTACTTTGCATTCTTAAGTCGTTAAGTTTTACAAATGGTCTTGCTCTTAAAAAGAGGCAAATAATCTTGTTGTTGCATTGGATTTTATTGTGAAACATTTCTAGACCCTGTTTTTGGTTTATTCCAGCTCAAAAGTAGC
>JASSRZ010000080.1:1513460-1525621 GCA_032164315.1 Malacoctenus gilli | reverse complement strand
TTTTTTTTTTCTCCACTTCAGAAAACAGGCGCCTGCTGTGGCCACAAATGAGAGCAGGAAGAATTGGACAAAGCGGTACACGTGTAGACTGGGCAGCAGAACAATGAACAGGCTGTAAAGCTGCATACCGCTAAGGGCATGTGGCTCAACACGTGTCGCTCCGATTCTTTCGCTCCCATTGTTGCAGTTCAAGCTTGATCGAGACATGGTGCCGCCGTGAACAACGCAGCGGTATATTGTTCCTTTGTAGCACATCTGACACGGTGAAACTCCCAACTGGCATCACTGGTGATTAAACTTTTTCTTTAATGGCAGGTTTTATTACCTATTACACCTACTTTAGTCCCAAAGTTGCTGGCTGGCTTTGCTTGTTAGCGAAGTGGTCGATATGGGGGGCCCGCCATCGACCCGGACGGCCAATTACAATTTACTCAAAAGTGGTCTGTGGCGGTGGAATCGTCAGCCGGCCCTCCCGCTGCAGTGATCGCTGCACACTGGCTCGAGCTTGAGTGAGGGGTTTGATGATCTCGGGGGGGGTCAACGTTGAGTCCAAAATATAAAGAACCAGATGTGGTGGATCGGGCACATTCCGACTGGGATGCTCTCGGGTTGCCCCTGTGCTGACCTGAGGGGGCGCTACTCAGAACCCACTGTGAGGACCATGGAGCAGAAGACATGGAGGAAGTTGTGGTGCAGAGTAACTGGGGCTCTATGGACCAGCCTGATCCCTGGGTGGGTCGCTCGATTGACTGAATAATCGACTCGTCTCCCTCACGGAAACCCGCGGAGGACAGCCATCAATCGCGTTCCGTCGTCGACTGATGGATAATCCAGTTTCAGTTGCACTAAGCTGCAGTTTGATTCACTCAAGCCGCACGCAAACGCTCTGGCTGTCAACTTGGCACGCAGGCCCGGATTCCCCTCCATTATCTGGCTCCAACATCTTTTCCACATTATGGGATGTTCAAACATTCTCACAAAGTCTCTTTGAGCGGCTTTCATGAATGACTTCTAGAATATTCATCATTCGCCGGAAGATCCCACAGAAGACCATCACAGCAGTCAAAATGTTGATCTCGAGCGGAACATTCCGGAGGCAAATATCTCCCAATTCCAGCCGAGATTTCAGAGAAGCGGCTTCGCCCGGTACAGGAGTGAGAATGAAGTATTAATGAGAGACACGTTCAGTGGAGAGAACTCTTCTGTGTTGCGCGCTCGGTTAAAAAAAAAAAGCCAAAAGTGCTTTGAGCATGAGTCCTCATCATCACTAATTCACTTAAAAGAGGACTGTCAAAAGGAAATAATGATTGGAGATCCACTCAGCGGGACCCCTCAAAGGGGCCCCCTCGGGTAGACAAAAAGCCTGTGAAGGACTGCTCACCTCTGAAAGTCTCCTCTGATCAGCGGGATGTGAAACACCAAGGACAAACCAGCTGAGTCCTTGGACTGCATCCACGTGTGCGCGCCGTGTGCTCGGGCGGGCGAGAGTGTTTCTCTTTTGTGGCCTTTATTTTTTTTAAATAAAGCCCCCCCCCCCACTCCGCTGCGCTTCCTGGGCCTCAGCCAAAAAAGCCCTGAGCTCTGCAGCGGCAGATAAAGCTTCCTCCGTTACCAAGACAGGAGGAAATGAAGCCAGGCTCAGTGGAGGACCCCCCCCCCTTCTCAGCTCACAACTGTATTTACATGGTTTTCAGAGGGGCGCGCAGCCATGCTGAAGTGGCATCAGCGAAGTGTCCATGCAGAGGGAGGCACAAATGGAGGGGGGGGGGGGGGACAGAGAGGCTGCCTTTTCTTTAATTGCGGGGTAATTTATCGCCTGACTTGCTAATTGAATCGCGTCTTCGACCGGCCGGCCCACCCTGAACGCCGAAAACTGCGCGGGGCCCGGGGTTGGAGCGAGGCGTGGACCGCGAGGCGTTTCGCCGCAGCCGTGAGGAGTCAGGAGGAGGGGAGAAAAGGGGGTTTGGGGAAGAGACAAAAATGCAGAGCGCGGGAAAACCAAACGCACGCGCTCCAGCGATCTCCCCCGACTGTAAAGCCAAAAGGTACAGAAGTCGAGCGTGTCCACACAGGCGAGCGCGCGGGCTCCAATTAGCCGAGCTGGACCGGAGCGCGGCCGCGGCGATGGCAGCCGGAGCCGCGTTCCTTTGAAGGGGAACAGTCGCGCACCGAGCATCAATGAGGACGGCGACTTCTGTGAGCTCGTGCGTCTTTGTTCTTCAATTGACTTCGGCCGCTTCAAAAAGGAGTGTGCAACAAGTGGCGAGACTGCCCAGAAAAAAGGGCTGAAGAACCTGTCTTGTTCTTTCGTTCTCATTTCGTGGCTCATCGTGTGTTCTTCTAACTCGCTCGTTAATCTCCCAAACCAGACAACAGCATGTTCGTCCAATCGTGAAGTCGTGCTCCGCAACATCCAGGCATAGTTCAGTAATGATTCAGGGTTTTCTTAACCAAACCTAATGCAATATTAAAATGTCAAGCCGGCGTTTCTTTTGTCTCTGTTCTGAAATGTTTTATAAACTGTCACTGACACCTAAACTCATCTCTGTTCAGGACAGGGTCTCGGTGCTTCGAGCCTCACCGTGCCACCCACGGCTCGATGAATCATCATCATGTGAAAAGCAGGCCTTTGTCCGAGCCAGCCGACAGTTTATTAGTGTGTGGACGCCGAAAACATAGAGACACCACAACGCGAACAAACGCCCCCGAACCGAAGCAGCACTTGGCCAAAATGCGGCTGCAGCATCAGACAACAAAAGATCGAGCTACCGCGAGGCCTCAGACGCTCTTAGAAGAGCTGAAAGTGGACGCAGGTGGATGCAATGATTATGGGGAATCAACGAGAGGCGGCGACGCACGAGTTCCCCCCCACCTCCGCCCCCCGCCCCCCCCCCCGCAAAAAAATGCAGGACATCGAGGACCAGCTGGGACGTATGACAGACGGGGAAGAGCGAGAGACGTAAAGCACGAGAGCAGTGTCACGACGCGAGGCCAGGTACCGCAGCCAATCAGGCGATTGTGGATCTAAAAAGCCCGGCTGAGGTAATGACCCGAAAACACAGACGCAAACCCCAAGGAGAGGCGAGACTCCGGCCCGGCCGACTCGGTGTTTTTCCACCAATTCATTTGGCGTGAGTGAAACACCATCTTCAGGTCGCTGGACTAAATCAGAGCAGCGGAGCCGGTACTGACTCTCGCTCCAGGTCTCTGAGAGACTTTTCTGGCGTCAACAGGTGTCTGTCTGCGCAGCACAAGTTTGGACACGAACTCCAGCCGTTCGAGAAATCGCTCCGATCTTCGGTCTCTCTGCTTCCGCCTTTGTTTTCGTCTGATGAGAGTTCGGACAAACGGTGCCGATTATCCGGATTCGCAGTTATGAGCTGTCTTCAAGAAAACCTCTCGACAGAATCCGGCCTAAACTCTTCGACTTGCTGCAACGGACGAACTCGAAAGCTCGGAAGCGTTGAGACGCCCGCTGACGTCGGCGCCACTTGACCCGGCACTCCGTGCGCAGCCGGCGTCTGTACATCAAAACGCTGTCCCGTGCGTCTCGGCAGGTTTGTCGTGCCATCAGGTCGGGCAGGGAAAAGGACGCGTCTCTCTGTTCCACGTCCATCACGTACATTAAAGGACATGACGGACCCCCCCCCTGGAGCCTGACAGGGTTACAAACGCATAGCACGCAGCCGAGTGCAGATGCATGTATGACAAAAGCGCGCAGCTGCCTCGCTCCCTTTTTATCTCGACCTGTCCATCAGCGTCACCCCGAGGGAGACGGGCGGGGCGGGGGGGGGGGGGGACGTCCACAGGTCAGAGCACGCTTATTTGCACGACGGCTCCAGACGATCGAGTGGCGGTGACAGCCCCCACCCCCTCCTTCCCTTGCCAGAATCAGAGCCATAGGGGAAAAAAAACACACTGCTAGAGTGCCGCGTCTCAGTTTATGAACACAGAGTTAAACACACCAAACCAAAAAAGAATAACGCGCGATGAATGTAATCGAGTCTTTGATCCGACGTGGCACCCATGACTGGAATTTGTCAGCGTCACAATGAGCAGCTCGTTGCCGCATACATAAAAAATTTGCCTCTCCATGAATGTTATGAATTTATTTACCTAAAACTGTTTCACGCTCGTCCATTTCCGAAGCGACGCCGCATGTATAATTAGGCTGAAGCCCAATTATCTAAGGTAACACATTGACTGCGTTTTAATAGTGCTATTATGTCTCACTTTTTTTTTTGTAACCCAGCTCCTGCTTCTTTTTTCCTCCAAAACAAAACGCGGTGACGCGTTTTGCCCACTTTTGTGTACGTTGTGTTCTCGGGCGAAAAAGGAACCAGCCCACTGAGCCTTTTTTTTCTCCCCTTACAAAAGCTGACATTAAGGCAAATGAATGTGTTTTTTCTCTTACTTCTCACAGCCCATCAGATTTGAGAACACACAAGAGTTACAATTACCGGCGTAGCGACGATCTCCCAGTTGCAGCTGAAGGCCATTAACGGTAATTTAATTACATACTTTTACCTTTGCATCGCCGCAATTACCTTCAATTTATGAGCGAAGAACATTTCTCTTGATTTATAGGGCGGCGGCGATGGTCACGTACCTGCAATCCAGCGTCTGCAGGCTGCATTTATGACTCTCGCGCCTCACGTGATTCTGCCATCGCTGCTCACGAGCCCACCGCCTCCTGGGCGCTCGCCCGCCAACAACCAAGACCCTCCCAGTGTTCACAGCATCAACGCAAGTTTGCTGCTCCCTCACGACCTGCTTAAGTCCACGTCAGTGGTCTCCAGCCTGAGGTTGAGGACCCCAATTATGACCTCAAAAGGAGGTTTTCAGTGAACTTGTTCTCTGAATTTCTCATATTTTCTTTCATTTGTGGCCATAAAATGGCACTCATACAAAGAACGTAGCTGCTTCTTGTGCTAATTACAATTTTCTATTCGAGTTGACTCAGACTCAACTCTACATGGCTCAGCTTGCTTTCTATTTGAAGTACCTTGAGGTACAGTATAGCGACAGACTGCATATGTGGCAACGAAATGATCCGATGTTCCACGATGATTTTACTGCCATGTTGCCGCAAAGTCAACCGAAACGCAACTTTGACGACCGCCTGATCGCCGTTTTACCTTCTAAATGGTGACGTCATGCAATCACTGGTGTGGAGTTTTACAAATGGTGATGGCTGATAGTGTCAGTGAGACAAGACTGCTGCATTGAAGTCACACGGACCACACACACACGCACGTCTTAAGCATTCATTTGAACTGTGGGGGAAAGCCGGCGTCCCCAGAGGAATGCTGAGTCTGCACATGGAGAACATGCAAACTCTGCACAGAAAAGCCCTTCTTGGGCACCAACCTGGAACCTTTCAATAGGAGGTGAGAGCACAAACCACTGCACGCCCCTGTTCTCACCATTATAACTAAGTAAACATGCATTTATGATTCAGAGTCTGTCTATAAAGATAAACCACTCTGCTCAGTCTATTCACATGTTCCAATTTCCTTTGCAATAACTACATTCATTAGCTGAACCGGAAAACTTGGCTTACTTCAGTTTCTTTATCAACCTTTATGTAGCCAGTACGTAAAGAGTATTGTGTTCCTCTCTCCAAGTACATGACAACTGTTTCTCCTTCCCAACCCCGATGCCTCCATACGGCCATGTATAACGGCGCATATGTCCTGTGAATAGGACTCGCCTGCATCCTTCACAATGTCCTTACAGAGTGTGTGAGAACCGAGCGCATTCATCAGCGCTCGTCGCCGCGGCCCCGCGGTGCATTCACTGAGCCCTTTTTTTTTCCTTCCCCCCCCCTCTCTCACTTATTGATCCTCCGTTGTCCATTATCTGCCAGACGGTGCGTCGGGACAAAAAAAAAAAAGGTAAACGTGACATGGTTGGGGAGAAGCGCTGTCATTGTGTACGAATTTAGATAAGACATTTAAGGCTCACTGCGGGAGCATCATACATCACGTTATTATCCATTGTCACCTCCGCACCGCCGTTTTAGCTCCTCGCACGGGCTGGGCCGAGACGCTTTTTGGGGGGCCGTCATTTGAATCCCGGCACGCCTCGCCGCACAGAGTCTTATTCGCTTTATTTGTCCTGGCTGTTTCTGCGCGACACACAGTACAGACCCTGTTTTATAAGAGCAGGTTTCACATCTGTGGTATTCGGCGAGGCTTTGGAATACTTTCGGCCCTGTGTCGGTTCCAAATTTACATTCAGACAGGTTCCTGCAGATGCCTCCGCTTTATATCTCCTTTATTCAGACAAAATACCAATTACGCTTTTCTTCTTCCGTTGCGTTTCAATCCGGAGGAGCCTCTCCTTTAGTTTCTCACCACTGCGTAAGTATAATATCCCTCCTCGTGCGGTTTCGCGTTGAACCGGCGCACCTGTTTTGAATGTTGAGTGTATTCCGGCGGTTCTCTCGCTGGATTCCAATCGCATGGAGCGCGGCTCATTCCCATGCACGCGAAAGCTGCGAAAAATCCAGCAGAGTGTGATTTGAAACGGCGAATCGGGTCTGGCCGCGTGTTCCTTTCTGCAGCATCACGGGATTAGAGGTCAAACATCAGGTGGAGGTTGGGGGACCATGAAGAAGCAGTCAAGGATTACTGCAGCGTTATGAGACTCGGTGGTGGAGTGGAAGAGTGAAGGGGTTTTTCCACTGGAGGGGCTTTTTTCAGTCAGCAGTGACTGGAGGTGGTTTGACTGGAAGTGTAGAAAGGCAGACGTCGGGAGAAGCAGCACTCGATTGCCGGAACATGAGCTTGACTGGTCGGGTTTTCTCTTAAAGGTGTACAACAGCGACAAATAAAGGAATGCTTTTATTGTTGGATGGGCAAACATGGACGACTTTACATACAGATGAGAATTTTTAAAGAAATATTCATAGATACAAAATAGGACTCATGTTTATTTAGGTCTAAATGACAGCTGACTGTACGCTCCCTCTAGAGGAGAAAGGATGTCATTACATGTGGCACAACAACATGACCAAAGACAGCCATCTGAGGTTGAATGGTTGGTACTTTGTCTGGTCTGGTTTGGGAAGGTATTCATTCATGCAAGTGGATTCTTTGTCACAGGTTCCTGTCTTGAAGTACAGAATCCATCCATCCACCCCAAGCTCCTCAACAGCCCCATTCCTTTTAGCCAACATGGTAAATACTCAGCATTAGTTATAGTTCTACCCTTTATTTGTAGCTAATGTTCACTAAACCTGATGGATGAGCCTCCCAAGTGGCTCCCAACCTGGTTTGCCTTCAACTTCAACAAAAACTAAACAAAGAAGGGGGCGTGAGGGCAGGTTAACAGCAGGGGTCGCAGCGCGGAGCAACAATGGGACTCTGTCAACGTTCCAATAAATGGTCTCACAAGCTTCCTGGTTAACTGTGCCGGACTCCGACTCCAGCTTGGGAACCACCTCTCTATTCTATACACACAGAAACGAAAGTGCAGCCGGTCTCATTTCTACTCTCGGAAGGAGAGGAGAACAGAGAAGGAAAAGCCGAACCCCTCCTGCCGAGGCGTTTCATCTCCTCACTTAAAAGTTGCACTCGCTGCAGTGGAATCTGGTTCAAACCCTCCCATGCTCAGGTAAGAAGCAATTAGCATTCAAGTGAAATGACTTCAGAAGTTTGGAACAATCAGAAGAGTACCCAACTTTTCCCTTTCTGAGAGGGGGGGGTGCTGAAAACAGGGACAAATCCATCCTGATGAGGAAAAAGGACGGGGGTGGGGGGTGTGATGATAATGACAGTTTTGAGATCATCGTGATTGGTGGTCATGATTGCATATGATCCGATTTTTCCGTCGCTTTTTTTTTCCCCCTCCAGTTTTTCTTTTTTTTTCCTCCGGAACATTCTTCTGATTAGCTGCGACTTGAGCGAAAGAGGAGGCACTAATCACTGAAAATCACCTGCGACCATGTTTGATTGCCCTGAAGTCCTGACACGGAGGAGTCCGTCCGTCCGTCCGTCCCCGCGCCGGCCGCGGCGGAGACGTGGGCGAAGCTTGGCGAGCATGTCCAGCTCGTTCATCGGCGCTTATTTCTGGCGCCATACCTCTCTGATTGTTCAGGTTCGATACCCAGGACTAATTGGATGGTTGCGTGGTAACAGGATGACGCAACGCTCCTCCAGTTCTTTGAGCACTTGTTTTTTTTTTCTCTGTTCTATTAACGAAGCTCACGGCTGTGCTTCGTGGTTACGAGTGGGGGGGAGCAGGGAGACCCCCCGCCGTCGCTCCGTACCCCGCCCGAACGCACCGCCACGGTCAGCCTAAACTGGGGCTGCTGATCAGGTCATTAATTGCCCTAATGAATGCATCGCTGAGCATATGTCCGCGGAGTTGTTTTCAAACAACACGTGCCGGCATTAAGTATGAGCTGCGTTTCTCTGAGCAGGAGAGTGTGGAGGAACGGCAGCAGGTTTCATCCTCATTAATATCCAAATGTATGCAGCAAGTTGGTGGAAAATCGAAGCCAATTATCAGCCCGGCGCAAGTGGCTGCCGCGCACCTATCACATTTATTCGGCAAGGTTTGGGTTCACAGCGTGTTCTCTATAAATAGATGTTACCTTCATGCGGACCCCCACATGTCTACAAACTGTTACAGGCACAACGTCGACCTGCCATGAAAAAAAACCCCTCTTTTTGTTTTTTACTGTGAAGAGATCCGATTTATAGCCCCGTTTGTTGGTTTGTCTGTTTACAGGATCACTCAGAAAGTTCCCAACAGATTTGGATCAACTTGGGAGGGTGTTTGAGGGGTGGTCCAAAGAACCCGTGACTGCGTTTCGGTGGTGGTCACGTCGACCTGTGACTCAAAACGCCGAAAAACGTCTTTCGTGTGGCACGTTTTAAGCGCGTGGCCCTTTAAGAGAGAGCAGCGCACCAGTTGGGGTTCGATCTGTGTGACGCCTGTTGTTACAGCGGCTCTTTTCTCGGATTCTTCAGTTGGATCCCTGCGTTAAACACCAGTCAGTTGAGCAAAAAAAGAGGGCTGCATGGTGGTCTGCCTACCTGCTGGCCCCTTGACTTTACAGTGAGAAGATCAATTCTCGGGCCTTCTCCTGCGGGGGTCTGCAGGGTCTCCCTCTGCACACCTGGCTTTTTCATCAGGGACTCTGGTTTTTCCTCTCCTGCAGTACAAAGACGTGTATTACTTTTCTCTTGTCAGGGCGCCTTTCCATTGGCACCTATTTGGCCCTTCAGAGTTTTTTCCATCAGATCTGCCATCTGTTGCCGGACACATTTTTAGGGGGGTCTGATTGGCTGCAGGTCCAAGCGGGCCGAAAATGTGGCTTCGACATACTGCAGGCTGCTGAATGGCCAGAGAGTGACGTCAGAGGGGGGGCAGTCCTGACTGCACCTCATTCACAACATCCATTTAGAGTGCATTCCAAGCAAACGTGCTTTTTTATGATCGCCGTTTACGAGGCGGAACAGCTGTAAACACCCCGGTAGAACGGGCGGCGGACAGAGCGATCGGTCGGCGAAACTCCGACTCGTTCCTGTTTTTGGCCTCGCTTCACGTTGTCCTGGGTTGGACCCTGTGTGGCGCCTCTCTGAGCAAAGCTTGCATGTGCACCGAGACTGCGACCAGTTCAGAAGTCAAACAGACGACGAATGGGTAACCGAGACTATGAGTTGCAGTCACAGCCTCCTTCTTCTTTGGGACCTGCAGCAACACGCTGCCACTAAGAGTCAAATCTGAAACTGTCAAATGCACCAAGATCTTGTTACACAAAATGATGAGAGAACAGATGCAAATTTCTCCTTTTGTCTCGGTGTTTTAAATGCAAATTTAAGCTGCTAAAAGGACGGTGATCACAGGTGTTGCGCCCTCAGTTGTTAGACCACATTCAGTCACACTGCAGCCCTGCTCGCAGACAAGCGGAGCGACGAGCGCGGCAGCTTGACCATATATTCTCACGCTGCCGCCGCATCATGTGTCACTCTGACTCGCGAGGTCCTGCAGGGTCCGACAGGGTAAAGAGGGGCTGATGTGCACAGCGGGGGGGGGCGTCACTGCGCTGCCACTTCCCAGGCCGTCTGGCTGGGACACACGCGAGCGACCGGCCCCCGCAGATGGGCTGCTGGCTGGAGACGCCCCCCCCCCACCCACCCCTTGCATGAAACAACGCAAATTGTGTCCGAATGATTCGCCGCGGCGTGACAGGTGGATGCTGAAGGGGAAGGGGGAGGGGGTGGGCAGTCGCGATGCCCGCCAGGCCTGCTGGGACCTGAGGAGCCAAAAGCTGATTGAACCCCGACTCTGCGCTCCCGCCCCCATTGCTTCCCGTGCTACGGATCCAGTGGCCGGTGAAGCCTGGTGGGTGAACGAGAAGCAGAAGAAGGAAAAAAAAAACAAAAAAAAGAAAAGACAAACCCAACCACGTGTGCGAGTCTTCTGGGAGCCGAGCAGTTGGTCCGCATCCCGTCTGCCTTCCAAGTCCGCCAATTAGCGAAGGATATAAATCCAACGCTGCAACGCTACTTCTTATTAATTCATGACAGGGAGCGTAAACATAAACTGTCTGCTGGTGAAGATTAGCATATTATTGGCTGATGCGGTTTTTCTCTCTGTTCCCTTCAACCCCAAAAAATGACGGCATCCAGCGTGTGCACCTGTTGGCCTAATGGTCCTAAACGTGGAGGTGGAAGACCGGTCTCCCACGGCAGCCCCCTCGGCAGCTTCCATCGCTCACCAGGGTTTGTGTTTACTGCCTCATATGTCAGGTTTGGGTCCGGGCCTCTTTGTATCGCTCGGCAGAAGCGCTAAAGATGTCAGTTCCTCTCTCTCTGACAGCTGCTTCTGAAGGCAATTTAGCCATGAGGAGTTTGACTGAAGGCTTCGATTCTTCCTTTTTTTTCAACCTGCTTGGTGGGGTTGGGGGGAGGAAAGGGGGAGGGGGCTTTTTGTGGCTGTGACGGCGTGTTATCCCACTGTTCCAGTCAGTACTCACAGGTAAAGTTTGAGCAACAAACTGAACGAAAGGTTCAGGTGAAATTTTGTGGCCATGAAACTATATTAAGGAAGTCTCCAACACATTCACGTTGTGTTGTTTCACTAAATGTTGTCACAATTACAAACGATAATGCGCCATAAAGAAGATTTCAGTGTTGCAAAACTTTGTGCTAAACCTCACAACTCCTTTTTCTCTTTTGTTATTCGATAAAAGTTAAAAGAGGATTGGAGTGAATAAAAAAAAATTCAACTTTTAAGATACATTTACAAGCACCTGGACAACACAGACTATGTTGCGAATTGCGGTGTTGCAAGGTCGCCCCCTCAGGCTGATTGGACCTCCCGGGCAGTCAGGAAGTTTTGCCCGTGGGCCGAATGTTTGACACCTCGAGTCTAATTTAAAAAGAAAGGAAAATATCTTTTTCTTTGGAAGAACAATTTAAAAGTCGCTTTCGGGTTTGGTTTTTATCCTTGTTTTGGCAGTTGATACTCGAACGTCACACACTGACGATCGTTTGGATCTCTGATATGTTTGATTCCCATCGGTGACGTTCTGAACACCTGGCGACTACCCCGAGTTTTAACGGCCCCATTCTGTTTGTGACTTTATTTTTTTGGAAACTTTAAGAGGCGGCCTGATGCTCCCAACCTGCGTGTAATGAGCCTGAGAACCGACCTTGATTAGCTCCCGGATAATTGGAAAAGGATTGCAATCAAAGTTTCAATTACACTGCAGCTACAGTTAGGCTACTCCCGCCTGGCTGTTGATTTGCGATCTGTTAATTTGGAATTAGAGCATTAGTCTTCCTGCTCTCGCTCGGGCTCTTTATCTCTCTGCGACTGGCTGTGGACTTTAATCTGGCTTTTTCTGTCTTCCACAGCGCGAGGATCGCTCACTGCGTCACGGCTGCGCTGAGAGACGGTTTGAACGACCTCTCACACTGAGTCTGAGCATCGTCTTGCAGGTTCATGTCATCCGCAAGTTGCCAAGCAACATTTAACAAAGCATTGACAGCGGAAACAGATTACTCTATTGAACACAGAGAGGCTGAGTGCAGTCTTAACCAGCATGAGGGTGTCCTCATCCGCGCCCTTTATTTCTTCCTACAGACACTGATGTGTCGCTTATTGCTCGGTGTTCCGGCTGGGACACGATTTCACGTTAT
>JASSRZ010000080.1:1459809-1474723 GCA_032164315.1 Malacoctenus gilli | reverse complement strand
TGGTGGCCAATTGAGACTGTTAATCCATCGGAACAGGCCAAGTTGCAGGGTCAGCTGCTTCAACTCCCCCAGTTGGATTAGTGTCAGTTTTTTGCTTAAGCCCTGTTAAAGAAACTGAGTGCTTGCTGTCATGGGAGAGTTGAACTCTGCAACTGAAGGCTGGCGTCTCCAACCATCAGGTCCTGCTGTCAGACGACGTTGTCAGCTCGTTTTTTTCAGTGTTTGATGAATCGCAAGTCACAAGTGATGTCCAAATAACATCCAGGTGTCGTGAATATTGCTGGATTTTCGTTTATTCGCGGTCCGCTTCCTTCCGTTCAGGGTTTGTAGCGAGGGAGGAGGAAAGTCCCCGACTTTCGAGTCCAGATCCAGTTACTTGCACATGCTGTCACGTAAGCCGTGGTTCAGATTTATTGGGTACTAGTCTGCCCAAAGACTTTCAACTTGATCTGTGCCAAGCCCTTCAGTCTGGCCACCTATTGTCTCACTGTTTAGTCAACCTTGTCTTGCATTGCTCTTCAAACAGGCTGAAGTTTCAGCTGTCCAGCCCCCTGCCCCCTCCTGCCCCCTGCCTGTGTGCTTTGAACGTGGAATGAGGAGTTGGACTTCATGTTGTGGAGTTGCTATATAAAAAAGGAGGCTATTGTGAAAGGAGTATCAATGTTTTCCATCATTCCAAAATGCCTCTGGCATTCCTATCAAGTTGCAGCACTGAGCCCTTGTTTATTTCAGCAGTGCTCCCATAGCTTTGTACAGTCGTCACACTGTGAAGACGTAAACAGTCTGCTTGTACAGCTGAAGGCTAATTGGACCGTTTTCCTTTTAATACAGCAGACATGCCATGGATTTTGTTGTTGCTGCAACCTAGAGAAATATTTGGCCAGTGCGGTGATTTTTGCGTGTTTTGAGAATGTCATTGTATCAGATATAGAGAGGTATTCAGCGAGTCTACAAATTACTCTGCAAAGATGAGAGCAGTGGAGCTAAAATACACTTGTATATTGATCTGTTTCTGTCTGTCTTTTATAGAAAGTATTTGCAACCATGTAGGATATAAATGGACTTAACTGATCACAGAAATTAAATTTGCTTCAGTCAGAGTTTGTGATTCTCTAGCTTTTTTGGCAACCCTTTGATATGGCCATAAAATCTTCTTTTGTACTTGTTCAGAACTGCTCAGCGCTGTTGCAATTCACCTCGTGCAGTCTGTTGTACACAGGATTCCCGACTGCATCTCGGTCTTGCTTTCGGGCCCTCTGACACTGATATTGATCATCGCCTTTAGCTAAGTGTGGAACGGCTGCCAATGACAGCACGTCGACTTCAGACGCAAAACAACCTTTAAAAGGTTTGCGGCTTGCGTTTTGTGCATTGTGCAATCTCAGAATGTTTCTTCAAGCTATTATTCCAACAACGTGCTTGTGTGTGTGTGTGGGTGTGTGTGGTCACAGAAACTAGTACATGATTGATCTGTCTCGGTATTGGAGTTGATGTGCATTTTCAGATAAGGAAGAGATTGAATATTGCCTGGGAGGGATTTATCAAGCTGTCACTTTCCCAGGGATTTAGTTGCTATTAGGATCACATTATGGGTAAAAGTCGGACCTGAGCGCACTTTATTGCACACGGTGTGTATTGACAGCCAAGAAGCTGTCCAGTGGAATGAAGCCATTGGAGGCAGTTTTACTGGAAAGAGGTTTGGAGGCGCTTGAGTGCCTCTAGAAATAATTTATGGTGTGTAAACAGCATCGTGATGGACTGGCAGCCTGTCCATAGTGTACCCTGCCCTTTGGCCAGTGCCAGCCGGGATTGGCAGCATCCGTCCTGGCTTGTATAAAGTGCGTATAGAAGGTGGATGGATGGAGGCAAATGTAAACACAGCTTTACAGCAATTGGCAGGTTAGGACAGCAGTTTACTATCTGCCTGGGCAGTTTAGGGAACCACTCTGTAATCCCTCCGCTCCTGTTTAGTTTAATCTGTTCAATCTGCAAAGACCAGCATGACATCTGACCACTGTCATCAGGGGGCATGTTATTAATAGAGGGAGACTGGAGGGTTTTTTTTTCTCTGCACAGTCCTCCTGCCTTGTTGTGACTGTGCTGCACCCGGCCAGGCCCAGTTCATCCCACCCTGCATGTTATTTCAGCTGTGTTTACATGCCAGCTCTGTGAAACTTGAAAGGCGGGGTGAATGCCTTCCTCTGTACTACACCTATGACATCTGTCAGAACTCAACATCATTCATCCCCCTTCCATAGGCTGCAGAATTGCGAGGCGCACACGTTCGATGAAAGGAAATCTCGCGTTTCTCATTAAAGTTATAAAAACATTTGACAAGGTGCTGTAATTTGATTCCTGATCATCGTCGCAGTATTTTTTTCCAAACTACACAATTATTCACGAGTCCGCCACTACTTTACTTCAGAGGCTCAATGGTGTTTTAAAAGATTTCCTCATTCAGCCTTTGAACTTGTGTACAAGACATGCTATTTTGTGAATTTGTGGAATGATACATGGCAAGATTAGAATTAAAGTCTTAATTCTGGTGTAACGCGAAACGACAAAAGCGAAATTCAGAGATGAAAGAAAAACATTGTATCAAACACTGATGTTTTTACTTTGGAATCGCACTTTTTGATGCTACGAAAGGAAGTCACAGCGTAATGTTTTGGAATTGTAATTTTTTTCTTGTGTGAATCGAAAAGACAGTTGATTGTTTTCAGAGCTTCATCTCACCCTGGATCCAATTTCGAAACGGCGCTCTCACTGATGTGGAGTCAACAAGAGCCAGCGAGATTACAACTCCACTGGAGGGAGGTTGTCTCCTCCCTCAGCTGACCTTCCGCTGTTCCATTCCATATTTCATTCATGATGAATAATTGGAAGCCAATTGGTCAGCCAGCAGGGAAGAAAAGCATCTAAACTGCATGCATTATTGATGAGTATGAAAATGGAGCCTGTGAGCTAATAGGTGATCCCTCATCTGCGGTGCGCTTGGCTCGCTCAGTCTGCGAGGAGTCTACATGTCAAGCCCTCAGCATGCGCTGCTGCTGCTTCCTTATTGATCATTTACACCCTGATTTGGCCTATTTCATAGAGAATAATGTGTCATCTGTATGCATGCAACACAGGCGGCTGAAGACCTACGAATACTCATTGAGGGTGATGTGCAGTGATCGGGTGGCTGACAGGGTTCCTGCCAATATGTATTTGGTCATTTGATTTCCTGGTGCTTTTTGCTAATCAGGTCATATTTATTCACCCTGGATAATGAAAGAGTCAGTGGGCGTCCGTAGCTTTCAGTCTCCACAAAGGATGGTGATGTTTACAGTGTCCTTTGGGAGGTCCCTCCTGGGCTTTGATTGATTGGACTCCCTGGAGCTTGCTGTACTGCCTATAATTATCAATTTTACATTGCAGGAGTAAATTTGCTTTGTCCGTGACTTTTGAACAAGCGCTCCAACTCACCCAAGGCACAAACCAAGCAATTCCTCTTTCTTTTGTTGGCTGTGGAATTAACTACGACAAGAACATGTTTTCCAGTTAAAACACATAGCTGTAATAAACACCTCTTTATGATTTATTTTAAAAAACAATATTTTAGTTGAGGCTTGTATTTTTTAAGCAGGATCCGTCAGCAGGGTGTCACTTGCCATTAAAATCTCAATTATATACTCATTATGAAGGTGAAGCAATTGCCAAAAAGGCGATTTTTCATTGTGATTGAATGTTCTGTGGATACTTTTTGGAACCAGACTTCCTGGACATTCATCCCTATCAGTTTCCCTGATGACACAATGGGAGCTCTTCTTAATAATGACGGACACTTGTGAGAGTTGAGGGTCCCGGACAAAGCTGAGAAACCAGATGGATCGTGTCCTGCGAATGTCATCAAGATGCTTTCCAGCGATGATTAGGGCCAGATGAATACCCAGGAGCACAGGTGTACCTTTAAAAGTTTGGCTCCTTATTTGCACCCCAAGCGTAACCTCATATCATCAGGCCTATTTTGTTGGAACACAACCATTGGCGAGTTTTTTTTACTTCTTGTGATAGAACACTTTATAGTGATGCTTTATTATGAGAGTGAAATATAGCGTAATATGGAGAATAATCCCTCAAAAAAACAATTTATTGTTCTCACAATGTCACATGACGTGTGAGCGCACATGATCACACACCACTGCTTATTTTTTCATACTAAGTATTCGCACATGCCCAAATGTGAACATAATTGTGTGACTGTATATTATCAGAAAAGCTTCTTAGAAAGCAGTTGTTTTTTTCTTATCTTAGCTTTATGACAATGGATTTTATGACCACCACAAAGCAGATTACTCTGTGAGCACCCCTGAATTGATCTCTACTCAGTGATGTGATCAGTTAGCATGATGGACAGCTACAAATGTGTTTATTTGTTTGTAAAATGTTTTGTCAATGCTGGAAACACTGGGGTTGGTTGTGCAACTTTTGCTTGTGAAAGCAATCGGTTTAAGAAAAAAACCCAAAAAACCGCTCTCACTTCCTGTCATGGATCTTGGTTCAGAATGCTTTGTTTCCTCTCCTCTGCTCCTGCAGCTCATGAATGCTAATGGCTGTGATTGTTTCCTCCCTGCATTAGAATGCAGGCGAGAACTTTCCCTCCGTGGATTGATGGTCTGTCCCTTCCCTTTGGAAGCACCGTGTGTTACCTCTCTGCTCAAAGGCCAGCGGAGCCAAATCCGTCTTTCGATGCCAAATGGCCAAATTGAAATGAGATTTTTTTGGGGGGGTGGGGGCAGGGAGACAGGGGAGAAAGTAGGAACTATTTTGGGAAAGAACTCGGAACGAAACTGGGACAGGGTTAACATTGACGAGCGTGATATATCTCAATCGGTAACCTGTCGAGGCGGAAGAGAAACTTCCCAAGAAGATAAAAATAGATCCGAGGTTGGGCTGAGCAAAAGAAAGGAAAGCTGTCAGTGCAGAACAGCGAGTGTGGGACCTCTAAAAACAATGCAACTCATAGTTTGGGCTTTTAAAACAAGGTATATAAGATTTGCTTGGTGTCGTCGCAGTTCTTTGGACTCTTCTTTGTTTATGTCAGAGCCATTTCCCACATGAATCCATACCTGTGATTTACCTCGACCTACACCCTGCTGCCTCTATTTAAAGGAGTCCTTTTACACAACCCAAATGGTCTCATGTCACATGACAGCGCTCGGAGCTCTAAGCTCATCCTGACAGTTCAAAGGGTCAAAATCCAAAGCACTCCGTCGCCACATTGTTACCAATCCCCCCAAACGCTGTCAGGTCGCAACGCGATACGCCTCTCAAAGCCTTCGACTGGCCGAGCTGCGGTTCTGCCTGTGTTGCGGTGTTCTGTCGCTGCATGTCTCTGGCAGGCTCAGCTGTTGATGGAATGCGAGGCTGCCAGGGACGGAATGCTTCTCGGCAGACTGGCATAGATGTGCGAGCGGCGCGGGGCACTGCTCCAGAGTACGGTCGACTGTCTTCAGAATATTGTGCAAGGTTCTTGGAACCCATTATCAACCTTGCAAGGAAATTGCGTGCGTATGTGTGTGAGGACAAAACAGCTCGCAGGGGCTCAAGAATCATTAAAGGGAGAACTTTGTGGGACGAATGGAGGGAAACTTGTTTTTTCCTACTTTGCCAAGACACCGAATTTTTTTTCTGTCAAACATGCATTCACCAAAGGCCAATGGCGAGATCCCTCGCCACAGTTGGGACTATTTACAGTGTGTCGTGTCTTTCATAAACAGGTGAAGATGGGGATGGAACCCCCAGCGTTTGCGGTAGAAGATGACCCACTTTTCCACCTTGGCTACAGCTGTCCTTTAGGTCCGCGCAGCCACGGGAGCCTACAGTGAATTATGAGCACGCGTGGCTAATAATAGTGTCGGAAGTTGCTGGGATAGTAGAAAGTTAGTCCGGTTTTGTTTGTTGGTAGGAGATCATGTGGTGTCCTTTGGTCTCCGCAGAGGCAGATGGAGCTTCTAAATCGTCTCTGTCTTAACGTGGCTCTTGACACAAATTTTGAACAGTTTCATTCGTTTTTCTTTGCTTGAACTTAAACCCGGAGGCTTGCCTTTGTTTGTACAGTAGCTCGGAGGTCGATGTTGTTTCAAATTCAAACAAAACCTTTGGAAATCACCAAACCAACTGATATATGAGTTGATATCAAAAATAATGCACATTTCTGACCGGTGTCTGCATAACATTTTCACGAAGCATCCAACTGTGTGTTAACTTTTGAATTGTAAAGTTGTTGCTGTCACAATTGTCATAAACTGCTTGTATTCGGTGTGATAATGGTCTTCTATTTGGATGCTGTCACCTGCGGCTGTATGTTTTACTCCACTCTTTTCTTTGTTGTAAACGCTTGATGTTGTATGTGAAAATATCTCACAGCATCGACCTCTGGTACCTCAGAAGTTGTCTCATTTTCCAAACAGTCTTTCGGCTCGGTCCGTACATCACCACTCAAAGTCTCTTGTGCTGCTTTCATCCTGATCAGCAGCATCACGGCGAGTCACTTTGCCTCGTTATTTCGTACCTGCTGAAGACTCGCAGTTACACTTCAAAGACTCTAATTTGGGCATAACATGCTAAAAATAGGCCTGAGCGACAAAGGGGCTGTACAACACAGCGAGGACCACCTTCGCTCGCCGTCCTAATGACTTCATTTCTATGCAGCGGGAGCCGAGCTGGGAGAGATTTTTGATGTGTCGCTGCCGCGTCTTGTGATGACTCAGTCGCGGCGTTCGTTGAGGGTTTGGAAGCGTTTCACTCGAAGAAAGCCGCCTGACTTTTTAACGAGTGTTCAGAAAGCGACATAACGACCTGCTATCTCGAACGTTGCCTTTCGATCCTTCTCCTTATGGAAATAATACCCGTAGCTATTGAAATGTCAAAGGCAAACCCATCTGTGACCCAATCCACTGCTTTGGTTTGGAATTTAATGAAAGTCCAGCAGCCAGGTTAACGTGTGAATACTGCATCATACAACGCACAATCACAACAACTGCATCATCTGTTTTGTGTGTCTTTTGACTCGGTGGGGGCGCATGGAGGTGTAGTGACACCTCTGGGTGTGCTGCTGTCACCAGTACTGACAGTCTCTCTCTAGAAAGCGCCAACAGCTATTTCTCCGACTCTCAGGAGCGACTCGTTTATACCTCACGAAGTGCTGATACACGCAGAGGTTGGGACACATAACAACAAACTTAACGCAAGTGAGTGTGTAAAAACACATTGCAGGAAGTCTTGGCAACAGAGGAGGTAAAGTGGGAAACTCAGGACAGATTTCATTACTGTCCCAAAGGTTTTTTTTGCGTTTGTTACACAAATCAGTTCAAAACAACCCACAATGAAGAGTGAAAGCTGCGTCTTACTTCCTTTGTCTGGAGAGTCTCGCATGTCTTTCCTGTCTGCTGCAGCCTCGTCGCCTTTCTCTTTACGTATTGCTCTGTGTGTGCGCGCATGTGTGTGAGTGTGTGTGTGTGTTGACTCGTCCTCCGAGGCCCTTCACAAGTTCTTATCACGCACTTGGTAGAGCCGGAGCCCTCAGAGACCCACTGCAATCAGCCGCCGAGCAGGAAGCCAACACGGGCAGCCTGTGCAGAGGCCATTACTCTCCACTTAACAATCATGACCCTATTCTCCCTTTCCTGTCATCCCTCCCTCTTCTTCCTCTCGTGCACATCTCCCCATTGTTGCCTTTGTGACCTCGCTGCCTTCGCTTTGGGTATTCACGGCTCTTTTTTTTTTTTTTTTAAACTGTGTCCCGAGAGCTGATCCAGAGGATGCAGTTCCAGCGAGCGCAGCAGACATTTCTCTGAAATGTTTACAGCTTCCTGCGGAACAGTTTGTTGTAATATTACGCAAGAAGGTGAAAATCTGAGTAAATCAGGGCAACTGTTTTGACATGGTAGCAGGTTCGTTTATCGTCTGCTGTTGGGAGTCTTCATGTTACTGACTGCGGCTTCAACAGGCAGTGAGACTTGTGCTTTTATCTGACTTTTATTCCAGATAAATATGATGCGCTCCTGACGGTGAAGTCTTGTTGATTGCGGGGTTTTTGCATATTGCTGCAGGTGCCAGTTCTGCCACTTTCATCTCCTTAAACGGCTAACTACACCATCAAATACTGTCTAACAACACATTGCCACGCATGGATCCTTTCATTGGACTGCATGTCCAAAGACTTGCCACTAATTACATCACTGACTTGACACTGAATTCATTTTATCCTTTCAACTTGTTAAATTAAAGCACAATATAAATATGACAGAACTCAGAAACTCCTCTTTATCCTTATACCCTTAGTGATGTGCATGAGTGTCGCTGCTATCCAGTTCAAAACATGTTAATATTCTCCATGAACAGACAATCTTATATGTGTGTAGGTTCTGTCACTAATAAAGTACAGTTAGGTGGGACTGTTTGGGATTGAAGTACTTATTACACCGTATTTAATGTAGCAACACTGTGGCTCACGATTCAACTGTTGCAATCGGTCACTCCTGACCTTGGCCACACTTGGAAAACAATGCTAAAGGGATGAAGCCAGCTTATAGTAGCTCCCCCCCCCACACACACACTCACACACAAACACACAGTTTGTTGATGCTTTGTTTTCTAACTCGATATTCATTTTGGAAGAAATGCTCCACTGGTGTGCAGCACAGTATTGTTCCAGCGTCTGATGTAATGCAATACACAGTATTTTGATTTATAAAGAGCTAAAACTACACATTTATAATCCAAGGCTGTTTTCTACACGGAAATAAAAAAATGTCTTGGGAGTTCAGAAAACTGGTTCAAAGTGTTCTGATCGCTTGCAGATCTGATTGTCGGTGGAGTTGCAGAACTCGCTGTTCTCGTCTGTGATAATGATCTTTGGAACACTGATGAACACTAAAAAATTTAAATCAAGTGTCAGAGAGTGAGTTCCTTGTTGCAGTCTTTATTGTATCTGGAGAAGCTTTGGATTCTCTGAGATTGTCAAAATGAGATATTGTGGTCAACAAAAAAGACAAAGATGTTTCGCATGATGTTTTGAGCAAAGCCAGCAAACTATTTAGTGCTTTATTTTGAAAGGTTCCGTGACAGTGAGCGAGCAAAAAGCCTCACTGTGATGTTTCGGAAAAATCAGAGGAGATCAGCGGCAGTCTGTACCAGTCTGCAGGTTCCATGTGTGGTGGCGACAGTCGAAGATAGCGGACGAGCCTCTTTCCAGAGAGAGCTTTGATTTTAGCAGCCTGTCTGCGCAGAGGATGTCACAAAGGTTCTTGTTAGGGAGGGAGATGCCCCGAGGAAAGAAGCTGTAGAGATGCCAGTGCTTTCTTTTGTCCCACCCCCTCGACTGAGATTGACACTGTGGAAAGAGAAAGTGACCGGGGGGTGTGAGGGGGTCAGCCGCAATCTTCTCCACCTTCTTCCTCATCCTGAAGATTCTGAAGTTGTTTTTTTTCTGGGAGGCAAAGTCCATAGTTCATAGAATGAGTTTTCCATCCTGTGTTGGTAAAAAGTACTTCATTTGCGAATTGAATGGTACTAAAAGTGCAAGAAAAAATTACGCTTGAATTGTTTTCACATCTGTTTTCTTCCATTTGCCGTCCCTCTTCCCTTTCACAAATGAGGCGCGACTGCCGCAGTACAAACTGAGACATTTCTCTGCCTTATCACGGAACGCAGGACCATTCAAGCACACCTCGCAGGAACCGTCCTGTTCTGCTTGACAGGAGGATAAGGACACCGTCCGTGATCAAACCCACCCCCAAACCTGTCCAAGTGTCAACTCAACTAAATCCCGGCCCTCATTTCCTCACTCTCTTCTTGGGTTTTTTTTTTTTTTTTGAAATCGGCGCAATCCACTGAGTGAGCTACATCTTGTCAGCGTGTCAGACTGATGTACAGTACGCCGCGGTAGGCAGCCGTCCTTGCGTGCCACCAACCTTTTAGCTTGATTGAAAAGACCTCAAGTTCTCAGGGTCAGGGAAGAGGAAATAAGCGCCGGAGCGTCACGTCTGCCTCACTAACAAATTCCAGGCTGTGCTCGTGCTGCTTTGCTGGTGGAGCATATTTCCGCAATTGCCAGGGCAAATGTAACAATTACCTACCCCCCCCCCACAGCAGAGACGCTTCCCTTCACCAAGAGGGATTGGATGGAGATTAGAGATACCCAGTGTGGCTGGCAGAGACCTGTGTGTATCAGACTTGCATCCTTCACGACACGCCGCTGCATAGTCTTCTACTTTTCTGACTCAAGGTCGGGTTTTGACACAGCCGAACTCGTGCCAAAAATGCCAACCGCCTCGTCGTTTATCGTAGTTCCAGCAATCAACTTGGAGTTGATTTGCTGCGGAATAATCACCGAACTCCGCTCGCCTCAGCTGCCGAGCTGCGATAGTCTGGCGCCGCGCAAGAGAGGCGAGAACAATCCAGCGCCTTTTGCCATTATCACTTTCAGTCACCCGGCTCCCCGAGCTCAACCTCGCTGACGCAGAGGCCCTTTCATAGGCTTTGATCCTGTTAATAATGATTTGCCGTGCAGCCGGAGAAGAAGGGCAAATTGAAAAAGCAGCAAAATGCAGCGGACTGATAGGCGGGCGAAAGCTGGGAGCCGGCTGCCGAGCGGCAGTCCCTGCCCTACGCTGTCCTTCGCAGACGTTTCCATCACATGTGAAACGGGGGAGAAAAGCCCGAAGGCTTCATCCGAATGGATCGCATGCCAAAGGACAATAATCCAGCAAATGGAGGAGCAATAGTTGATTTAGATGTATTTTAATCTCTACTCTTGGAAAAAAAAAAGGCAAGATGATCGACACTGGGCGACATCATTTCCCGCATTTAGCTTCCTCTGCCGCTGATGGCTTTTTCAATGCATTCTAAGAGGCCTGGTTCTTATCTCTTGTGTGCCATCCGTCACTGCTGGAAACCCCTTCCCTCTTGGGCCACCTCCCTATCTGGAGAGGCTCTGAAAGGACTCGCTGCAGAAGTGGAATGAACATCCCGGCTGGTCGGCTGGCAAGGACAAAAAAGCAGCCAGGAGCTGGACGAGCCAAGAATCTCAACGGCGTCGTCTTCCGCTTTTCATCAGGGTTTCAGATGGATTTCAGTGGCATTTGATTTATCCACTCCACTGCAACTCACACAGGACCGATATTTTTTTTCTTTTAACTGAGAGTATATTCAGAGGAGGGCTCACACTTGGCAGCTTACATTTGATTGAAACACACCCTCCTGTAAATGATTTCTGCTGAAATGTGTCAGTGAACACACTGCCGTGGCACTCACAAAGTAATCAGACCATCATTTGCGGAAACAAACAGCTCGTGTTGCAGTTCGTTTGAATAAAATGACACCAGAGCCTAACAGGCCTGGAGTCAGATTCTCTACCTTGGAGAAAAATGTTGTCACTGTCGCCTCACAACTGCACATGATGCTTATTAACACTTCCAGCAGACACTACGCGTTCAATGAACACACTGGTTGTTCCCGGCAACACTGCCAGACGTTCTACATCGACTGAGAACTCTTCATCTCTGTTTGTAAGATCTTGTCAACTGCTGCTCTTGAAAAGATTCTTTCAACCATTTCAAAACCATCAGTAAAAGGTTTTGCCAGCTTGGTTTCGTTGTATTTTTTCTTGCTCAGAATTCAAGTGTTGACTCACCTCCACTGGGAGACAGTATTCTGCTCCCTCGGACACAGACGGGTGCCATGAAAAAAAGGTGAATCAATCGAAACTCAACCTAGTTTCAGAAGCAGTTGTTGTTACTGGCTGGGGAATTCACAGGTCTGATCCAGTGCAGTGAGAGGAATGTCTGCGGTTCTGTCCGGTCGTTTTAATTGGTCTACACTGCAAAAAATCTATATCCAACCAAGCACATTTGTCTCATTTCTAGTCAAAATATCTCAATACACTTAATATAAGATTTTCACTTGTTCCATTGGCAGATTTTTGGCTTTTTTCAAGACTTTCTTTTGCTTGAAATAAGCAAAAGAGTCTGCCAATAGAACAAGTGAAAATTGGCTTTATTCAAGTTGCATTGTCTTAAAACAAGTCCCTATATCTTGCTAAAATGTTACCTGTTGTGTCTTATAATAAGTGTATTGAGATATTTTGACTGGAAATGAGACAAATATACTTGGTAAGATTCAGATTTTCTCCAGTGTAAACCCACAGCAGCCTTGTAAAAGGTAACATTACTAGTTAGTCGCTTGATGACCTGTATTTTTTTGTTTTCTCCTGTCGCTGCTCGGCCAGAAAAACTCCGTCACTTTCACTGCGGGATTGATTGACAAGCCTGTAATGAAGCAGGACGCTGTAATCTCGAACAGCCTCAAACACCTCATTGGTTTGTGGAATTTTCTACGGCGCCGGCGTCGCAAATCCCATCAAGTCGCGCCTGTGCAAAGTCAGAAAAATTGACGAAAAATAAATAGGAGTGATGATGAGATTCAGTCCTTCCAGCGTCCTTGCTCGCAAGAGGGGGGCTCCGATGCATCAGAGAATACCTGAATGCCCCCAGTCTCTCTCTTTCCATTTCACGAGTCACACTTTGAACTATAATGTCATTAAGATGGACTCTTATGACCCCAGAGCTCAATAACAATTGATTTATTGAGGCGGTGGGTAAAAACGCCATTGAGAGCGACAGGCGGGTCAAGACTTTCATCCCTCACTCACTTTATAGCCGCGACACAACACGTTAAAAGGGAAGCCATCATGATGACTAATGTGAGATTGGTTGCGGCCCTCCCGCGCTGATGGTGAAGGGCACAGGGATGGATGAGCCTGTTTGGGCTCCTGTCACTCCAGGTGGGAGGTGGGGGGGGGGGGGGTAAACAGTGCTGGGATCATCCCTCCCGTAAACAGAGGGTCGGGCGGGGATGACGAAGCATGAGAAGCACAAACACGCGCATGGGCGGCGATGAAAAGCAGCTGTTTGCCGAGGGTTCAGGACGCCCGGCAGACAACGGCCGCGCGAGGGGGGGGCATCGCCCTGGACCCACAAACACGAGGCCCACGCTCCACACATAAAAGGCAGTGAGCGTTAATGGCAGGTTGCTGCGTACATAATGGCGTCTAACCACAGGCATTTCTCCTGGAAGCCGCCTTACATTAAGCGTGGTAACAGATGCTGCGTAACAGCTGACTCAGGGGATTTAACAGTTAGGGCCTCGGATGATTCGGAAGGAGGGTTTGAAGGTGGTAACAGCTCATTTAAAACAGCTTCTACTCCTGATTGTTTGCTGCGACGGATAAAGAGTGCGATCACGATGCTGACCGATCGCTTTGCTTCTTGTAACACGACACAAAGAATTGCTGTAAGTCTGATTCCAGCTTGGTTGTAACAAATTCCATCATTTGAAGTCACTCTTAATGAACAGATACTTATACCTGCACATCGAGACGAGACTGTGAACCCCAAGTCGCTTTCCTGGTGGTGATGTCGTTGGTATGTGAGCGCGTGACTGAATGGGTGAATGTATCTGAGCAACCGGACTGCCTCGAGACCGCTCACTTGGTAAAACATGCTCTGTGAGTGAAAGTTGACTTACTATTTACGGCAAGACAGCCATCTCTAGCGCCAGTCCCAGACCCTCCTTGCTGATGGTTCCCATGCGTCTGCACGAGGCAGTCAGTGTGCTTCCTTGAAATTGAATGATGAAACAACGCGCCCCAGAATACAAAGCGAAAGCCTTGAGCAGTGAACGCAAAGGGAAGCCTCCTCTCTTTTAGGCTCTACAAAGTGTCTCATTATGGTTTTCTTTGAATTGTGCGGTTCTAATATGACGAACCGGAGCAGGCAGAGCCTCGGGCTCCCCCTTGTGGTCTCTTGAAGGCCCCCAAAAAGTGTCCAGGACCCCAGGGATCAAATCCCCGGTGTAAGACATATCAGTCACTTGATGCTCGTGGCAGAATAACAGTCTTCAAATATGTTGTCAACTAATCGTTGCAGTCAGAAGCTTGCTGTGATTTAAAGGGATGATAAATCTATATGTTCAGCCCTGTAGTCTTTCCTCTTCTCTGCGCGTACCACTCTGAGCAGTGTTTTCCCTCGCGAGGGGCTTTATCCGCTCTTTGTAAGCTCTCATCCACAATACCGTGGAACGAAAGTACAGTAACACCAGCTCACTGTTTTGATAAGATCTGTAATAATTTCACGGCTTTATCTTTAATCTGATCTCGGAGCAGCAGCAGCAGCACTGACCACAGAGACTACAAAGGCTTTCTGTGTTATTTTTTCAGTCCATCTCTCAGGACATAAACTGCTATCAGCGATTGTTTTATTCTCTGCGTTCGGACGGCTAATTACAGGGAAGCCTCGAGCTCTGAATTTCCCCACAGACCCCCCCCTTTTTGACGCTTATCCTGCCGCTTTTCCCTTTCCGGACTTCAGTGGCTTTCTTACACTTTTTCATTGCGTCGCTGCATCCCTCCACGAATCCTCCCTGTCTGGGGAGCAGATTCCTGCTTCCTGACTCTTTCTGCTGGAGGTTCTTTGTTGTTTATATCTTGCAATTACACATCACGCACCTTTTCCTATCAATCATCCCGTCTGGTAACCGTTTAATTTATTCACTCATTCATTTATTCAGAAATGTATCGATTTTTCAGTCGTAACATTCTGCCACTCATTTAGTGATTTGCTCAAATGTCCCTCATCATCCAGTCTTCCCTTTTATTTGTTCATATAGCCAGTCACTCATTCTGCCATTCAGACAGCAGGTCATTCAGTCTTCTTGTGATTCTTGTGATGTCCTCCATTCATTTATTTAGAGAGCCATTCATTCATTAATGTAGCCACTCCTGCTTTCATTTTTGGTGCTTTCCAATCAGACAGTTATTGACTTTTTCCTCGGTTTATTTATTTATTTGGTCAGTCCGTCACTCATTAAT
>JASSRZ010000080.1:1421713-1452662 GCA_032164315.1 Malacoctenus gilli | reverse complement strand
GTGTGTGTGTGTGTGTGTGTGTGTGTGTGTGTGTGTGTGTGTGTGTGTGTGTGTGTGTGTGTGTGTGTGTGCGAGCGAAGGAGAGGAGTAATTGTGGAGAGAGCGAGTGTCATTGTGCTGATAATAAAAACTAACAGAGCAGAAGGAGAATAATTTATGCCTCAACTGCCTTCAGGTGATTGAGTGACCTTCCTCAACTTTCGCGGGCATCACTATTCGTCCTCAACCGGTTTCCTTGCACTTTGGCTCCGGAGTTTTTCTTTTCAGGACTTCCCTAATTAGAAATGATGTCTTTGCAGATTATAAAACTTCTATTTTAACCATCGTGACACAGAGGGAGCTGATGCACAAGCATACGGAGCACATTTATTGTAGTCCAGGAAGGAGTTTCCTGGACTCTTGATTTGCGGTCTTTGCTCGTCTGAGGCATTCGTGGAGGATTTATGATCGCAACTGTTGACCGATCCTCTTGATATTTGACAGGCACATTGTTACCTTTCAAATTGAATCAAATGTGGTTGAGGTCCATTCATAGCGCCGAGAACTTGTGTACTTTTGAGTCAAAAAGACTTGGAGCGCAGTTCTGAACGCTCTTTAAAACACATTTCATAACCGATATGAACGACGTCCATTCTGACTGAGTCCTTGTCAGCTCAGTTGGTGCTGGGTCGGGTCAAGCAGCTACGTCAAGAGATCTGTGCTCTTTCCGGTTCTCTTCATGTGCTTTCAGATGTTATTCCACTGCCGTACGTTGTGCTGCTACTACTTCAGTCTTCATTTTCCCATTTGAATGGACCATTTCCGGCCCCGGCATAAACACACACAACACGGTTTTTAATGCAGCAACCCGACTCCTGTGTGGACAACATCGATTTCCATGTCATTTTTCTTGTTTCCATAAAAAGCATGGGAACGCTCACAAAGCCCCGTCTTACGTGTCCAACGCAACACCTCAGGAAGGGGGATAACATTTACAAACAGGCTGAGCAATTTCAATTCCCTGACTGAAATATGTCTCCGCTCCACAGCTGGCATTAAATCCGCCTGCTGGGATTAGGAAGCCCGCTACCGCGCGGGTTATTTTCAGTAGCCCGGATCCCCGGACCGACGGGGCCGATGCCGGAGCTCAGCGGAGCTTTGCGTTGATACTGTATTGTTGCGACGTAACGCTCCAGCCATAATGACCAGGGAGTAAAAAAAGTCTTTGTGGCCACATTTAATATCAAATGTCTTCCATTACTGACCAAACTGCAAGGCCGATCAAAACTTTGACCAAGTAGGTCAGTGAGGGCCCACTTTTCCATCCCACAGAGCGCGTTGCCGTGGTAGCTAAATCTTTCGAGAGAGGGTTCGTCAGAGGGGAAAAAACAGTAAATTCCCTACATGATCACGTCAAAATGTGAAGTGTTACACAATTTGATGTCAGAGAATTTAAATTCATTCCTGCTAAAACTTGAACATGTGTAGATAATCTGGCTTTGATATGAGTAGCGTTAGACCGACGTGATGCCTGCTGGTATTACATTTAGAATCATACATCTGCAAAGTTTTTACATCATAGCATCACTTTTCACACTGTTACATTATAGATACAGTCACTTAGTTGTTGTCTTCACAAAATAACTTCTTGAAAACATGTTGTGAAAGCTTCCACATTTGAGCTGCTGGAGGAAAAATATCGTCTTTTTACTGCAGCTGTGAGAAAGGAGTAGAAATTTCTCTGCTCTTTCACAGCATTTATCACTTGTTTGACATCAGCGCTCCATCGTCCTGAGCTGGACCTGTCACAGGCCGCCTGTTACAGCAGGAATTCGAAATGAATGAGATGGACTTCGTCTCCTGAACACACACAGAGGAGTAAGTCCTCTGTTTTACTGTTTTGAAGGGATCTGTGACCTGGTTTCATTGGCCTTGTTCCTGTTTATTGACAGTTTTCAAGTATTGCAAAGGCGCTCTTACTCCTGAGCAATGTGTGCTGGTCCAAACTTACTGGCTCATTATTGTTGACCAGCTTTTCTCCTGATCCCTGATCAGGCACCGTTGATAAATTGACCCGTTATGCAAAATTAAGAAAGTCAAAGGGAGTGCTGCAGTTTGCAGACGTTCATTCACGGGTGTTTCCCTTTTTGTAATGAAAACAAACTGAAAAACTTTTAATTTGAAGGGTCCAAAATTCTTGCATTGTTCTGTTTCAATGGTCCACGCTCATCCAGGCGTTTAATGACAATGTCCTGGACTTATTAACCTGCTAAAAGTCTCTGTTTCCATTTGTTCTCAGTCCCTGCTGGGTTTAAAGCTGCCGTCTCAGCAGGTTTGGGGGTCCCGCCCCTCTGGCTCGGTCCACACAGCACCCATCCACAGATGGGTGTGTGTGCGGTTATTTCTGTGGAAACTTTATGAGCTGAACTCAATCTTTGCGGAAGAAACCACAAAAAAGCCTCTTTACAGCAACACTTTTTCCCCTTGTAACTGAAAAAGTTGGTCTTTTAAAGGCTTTGGATGTTTTTTGTTGTTGTTTTTTTTTTAGTAATAAGATGTGCTGTGAAGAAAACTAAGCTGGTCAGAAGAGATGATTTGCTGTACCAGCCTGTCTTCTTACAGACAGCCTGGTGCATGTGGCAATGCATAAACACTGCAATATTAATGCTTGGATGGGATGTTTTATGCTCGGGGTGAAAAGAAATGCAGCAGGAAGCAACAAACATTAGTTTGAAGTCACAAGACGTGGTTGACGGTTTTTTTTCTCTCTTGGTTTTAAGGCTCGATTTCACACACATGCAGGAAAACATTACAGTGTGGGCAGTTGCTACTTCTCCCAGAGCGTTGCGGTTGGTGCAGCAGTGATGATGTCGGTGTAGGTTAGCGTTGGTGCTCTCCTCCTTTGTGGTGATATCAAGCAGCTGCTTCAACTCTGGAAAGAAGTGATTTGAGTACCTTTCGATTATTTTTGGGGAGTGGGTGAGTTATTTTTTATTCCCGCTTGTCCCCGCCGCAGGGTGGGGTCATGGTTGGGGCTTTAACGTCCTCGCATGAGGTTAAAGGGTTCAATCACGGGGGGGGGGCCTTTCTGTGTGGAGTTTACATGTTCTTCCTGAGTGTGCTTGGGGTTCGCTCTGGTCCTCCATGGTGTCTGTCTTCATTCGACCTCTGAGGGACTGGTGACCTGTCCAGCATGTGCTCAGCTAATGCGAGCTGGAATCGGCTTTTCAGCCCACGTGTCAATCCAAAAATATGAAACGTAGGAGAGAAAGTGAATGAATCACTCCGAACAGCCGAAACAGCGGGCGTGGCCAATAAAGACCTACACGTTGCTCTCAGCTGCTGGCAGCTCTTACACTGAAATGTCTGGAAAATGAAACCTGGGTAACTACGGCAACTGCTTCTCTAACTTTTGTATCTGGGCGTCAGTGCTTAACGCAAGCGCCGCGGTCTGCCGCTTATCCGTCTCTACTTTTGCGCGTTCGAGTGTTTCTATCAAAGTCTGCCACTGTTTGGAATTAACTCGGTTTTTTCGCATGACGCAGAGAGACAGCTGTGAATCGGCCATGAACGGCGGCCAGATTTTGGGATTAGCCTAGCCAGTTAGCGGGCAGAGAAACAAACAAAGCCACAATTCAATCATTAGCGCAATAAGCCGGTCCCCCATTCACCGTCACTCTCCCGCCGTCCAATTGCTGGATGGGAAAGGACGAGTTTTTTCACTTGTAGAAACACTGTTTCTTTTTATTGGAGGTAATTGGGAACGGTTATCAAATCTGCCCCCCTACCCCCCACACACACACGCGTGGGTTTTTTTTTCCTCTCGCAGTCGAGCGCTGTCGCAGAAACGGGCGATTGTTCTTTGAAGAAAGTAGGACGAGTTTTCTCCAGCAGCTTCGGTTTTGTCTCGGGGCTGTTTCTGTCTTTTGTAGCTTCCTATATATTCAGCCTATACGTTCTCACGCCTATACTCTACCAAGACTAATTACAGCTTGGAGAGCCGAAGGTTTCGCCGCAGTACTGAGGAGAAAAGGAGTTTTGGATTTCTATTACATCTTCCGACGTGTGAAATCGCTTTTTTGCTTTTTAATCTTCCTATTATGTACATTGTTGTTCGACTCTACTGTAACGCTGTCGACAGATTCCTCGTGGCTTTCAGTGAACGGAGTTATTATTCCCTCCGATATTAACCTGCAGCTTTTAACAAGGATTTACAGCAACGCTTCCCAACCTTTTTTCCACCTGACGGTCCACTAAATGCCTCCAAGGAAAGACGGCTTTCAGATTAACCAAAAGATCACAGCCGAACCAGAACACAAACACAAGCTGAGCTTTTTTCTGTCTACAAAGTCTGTTTATTTGTTTTGTTTTTGGTCAATCCTGGCAATTCTGACACCTTCAAAACAGGCAAAGCTTCTGGGCCCCAACTATAACCTTTGGTTTAGGACACAAAGGAACTTCTGATTTAGACGTTTCAAACAAATTTCTTCATCTGCGCCAATCTTTGGAAAGTCAGCTCAAAAAAATCATCACTGCTGATTTAATTTCACATGTGATATCTCATTAGATTCCATGTTTTGTTTTGTTTTTTGAAACAATATAACATGCTCGCATTTGACAATATGGAGCGAGGGACCAAATGTCACAAATGGAGCGAATAGAACGAATAATCGTGTTTTTGACTCTTGTTGAATGTACGAAAAACAAACTTCTGGATTAGCTTCATATAGACTGTTTGATAGAAAAAGGTCCTGCCTCATGTAGGATCAATGTGTTGCATCTCATCCAGCATTATAGTAACAAGGATGATAAAAGCTGTGACAAAAACACCATAAAGTTGCTTGAGAAAAAACTGGAAAGGAATGAAAAGGAAAGGAAAGAAAAGGAATGAAGCCAAAAAAGTGCTCCTGTGATACCGACCTATATGCTTTCGACCCCCCCCGCCGCCACCCCCCACACCCCCTGCAAAGACCCCAGGAGTCTCCAGCTGTGCGATTCTCCCCTCTGTGCTTCCTGGTGCAAGAAGGAGGTTGGAGGGAACCTTCATGAGCTCTCCATGGTCATCACCAGCTCGCCCCTGGCTAATTACGAAGTCAGTTTCACACCACAGTGTGTAAGCGAGACTGCTTTTTATCAGTGTGTGTGTGTGTGTGCGTGCGCAAGAGAAACTGTTAGAGGGGGGGTTAAAATCCCTCGATGACAAGTAGGTTATTTATAGACCCGTGTTAATATAAACCTGCCTCGGTGCTGCTGTGTCAATAATAATCCTGCGCTTGAGTTTGCGTGTATATCTCGGTGAAGGCAAATGTGCAGATCTCACCTTTTTCCCATGACCGCCGCATTAAAGCCGAGGGAGTAGAACATCTTACACATGTTGTCTTTCTGCCTCTCCAGCCCTGAGTTTTGTGCGTGAAATTATTCCCAAAGGATCTTGCCTCGCGTTTGACCGGGACAAAAAGCTCGCGGGTATCCTGTTGAGCAACCCCCAGATTCGGTTTCTCACTGCTTTCTTTGTGGAGTGCTTAAAGCTTCTCTCTTTTTCTTTTTTTTTTTCGCAGCCCCCTGTACTTTTGTTACCACTGGGAATTTTTCTGGAGCAGATATATTTACCACCGTCTTGTATTTCGCACATAAATTTGTATTCGGAAAAACTCCAAAAGCACCAAAACCGAGATGCTTGTCTTTGTTTTTTTCCTGTTTTGTAATGATATTTTCGACCTGCATCAGTTACAAAGACTTGGAGAAAAGACGCTGAGCTCTGACTTTCCTTAAACAGCCAGAACACTTAATTCCTGTTCAGGAAGAGCATGAATTAAACGAAAAACAACACTGCGTGGGAGCAAGTTTGGCACATCGACAAAAGCTGTCTTGTTCTTACTTTAAAGGGAAATGTGTCAGCATGAATTTACATAACTTCCTATTGATTCTTATCTCGAACGCAGCCATCCGGGCCCGTCGATACATCTGTTAACACGGCTTCTTACATTATTAACACGCAGGTCTGTAAGTAAATAATCAATACGCCGATATTTCAGTGGTATGTTTAGAAAAAGTTCATTGATTCTCTCTAAACACTTCGGATTCAACTGGATTTTTTACTTGTCGGTAAAAGTGTTCTAATTTAGGCGTTTGCTTTCACACCGAGGTTTGACTTCCTGTCTGACGGACTTCTTCTCTGGATTAAATGGTTTAGGATAGATGACAACGCTACTACCTGTTGGCCAAAAAGGGGACACACATTTCATTTATGTATTTATTAATTAAAAGGGCATCTGTTTCCCCTTGATTTAATTGCACCAAAATTCATTTTTCATGTTCTGTCTGATCTAAAATTTAAATATGCTGTCGTACATTTTGGAACTCAAGGTCCTAACAGGTCAAAAGTTAGCCTTGCTATCAGACATTTGCACTATTAAAGTGTATCTATTTTTTTCTTATTTGATCAGGTTTTAGATGTGATTGAACCCCCCCCCTCCGCAAAGTGGTGTGAAATTCCAAATGAACTGGGTGAAGGTGAAGGTTCACCCGGGTGAACGTAACTGAAGACCATCACACCCGCTGATAGTTTAGAATCTTATTTGGCTTTCGAGACATATTTCTGGGCTGTGGGAGGAAGCTGGAGTTAGCCTACACAAAGAAACCTCATACAGCGGAAGAACATGCAACTTCCTCACACAGAGGTGCAAATTCACCTCCTGCCTCCTGGCTCGAATGTCGCTTACACTACAAAGCAAAAAACATAAGGACATAAGCTCACACAGTGGTTATCTTTGCACGGTTGGGGGGCATCAGGATGTCAAAGCAGTAGGATCTTGTTGGTGTTGGGACGAATGTGCTGCAGGAAGCCTCAGACACACCATTCCCTCACGAGACCCACGGTGGTCTGCTGTAGCCCCCAAAAGGCCTCCTTGTTGTCCTGGGAATGCAGAGCTGGTCACCACACACAGTCCAGACTTACTGAGTAACACTGTCTTGTGCGTTTGCTCTTCTGACTTTCTTTTGTTTTCAGAAACTCCTTGAATTTGAGCACCTTTTTCTTCTGCTCCTCTGATCTTACGCAACAAATCTCGCTCGGAGTAGTCGTCACATTTTCCAAATGTATTTTTGGACAAAAACGAGTCTGCATTCATAAGGACTGTCTCTTGGCGCGTGTGTGCGTGCGTGCGTGTGTGCGTGTGTGTGCATTCTTGCTTGTGTCCATTTCATGCACTCCCACACATCTCGCCCCGTCTGCTCTGCCACTCTCAGCCACAGTGTTTGTCTGGAGGCCAGCAGGTCAGCCCCCCCTCTTCTCCCCCCCCAGGGGGGGACCTGCGCTGGCTCTTTTCCCAGGCCAAACGGCAACAACTCCCCCAGAGGTTTCACAATACCAAGACGCCTGCGCTGGAATGTTTCTGCCTTCCTCCTTGTTTTCTTTCCCTCCGACTCTTGTTGCGCTTGATCATGCGCCGTCGTACGCCACAGGAAGCAGCTGGTGCGAGGAGTCAATTCTGCTGCCAATTCAATCCTAGGACGTAAAGCATTGATTTACACTTCAATCCCGCTTGAATGTGTGAGGTTCCGTCAGCTCCGGGCAACAGGAAGGCAGATAACCTCTGAAGATTTAATGCGGCGTGTCTCCCGACAGTCTTCACCCCGAAGCGGAGGTGTCGGATTATTTTAATATCTTGTGTGAGGCTTGAGGGTTAAAAATAGGTGACAAGAATGACACTTTTGACACATTTCTCCATGTACCTGTGAACCTTCGAATTCTTCATATAAATCGCAGCCTAATAATGGGAAACTGTTGTTTTCTTTGCGGTATCTTTGTCTTCTTTTTTTTCCATCAGACATCATCTCGTGCAGGAAATAAAAATAACACCGGATAGCTGAAAGCGAACGACCCCGGGCTCGGATCTTCACCGGCTACAGAGAAGCCAACGGCTCGGGTTGAGACAGTCGGATGTGCCAGGAGAGAGAGATAATGACTGAGCCTCGCTGCTGCAGCGAGGACAGTGTTTTGACAGTGTCATGTGTTTTTTCTTTTTTTTTGCTTTTTTTCGTTGGCTCATCTAAGCTAAATCTGTCAGTGAATCAGCCACGGGAGGTGAGCTTATAATGAGGTGATTCGGCTGTCACATTACTCATCGCTGTCTGTCAGCGCCGCCGCCGAGAGAGTCCGTGCAGCCGCGCCGTTTGTTTACTACCGGAGGAGCTGCGACTGGAGAGGTGCGACCTGGGAGCCGCGAGTGAGCGCCGCTTCAGAAACACGTGTTCGGGATTTATGGGGGTTCGTTTTCACCTGATCTGATAACAAATTCTAATTGCACGTTTTCTTCTGCCTCAGATAACGGAGTAAATTTACTGTTTGGGGTTTTAACAAGATCAATTTGGAGTAAAACAAGAATAGTTAGGTTTTTCTGGGGAGAAGCGATGAATGCAAACCTCTTATCGTTGCCTCTAAGCCGTTTCTAGGCCTTTCTATCCTAGAGGTATTGTTGTTTTATCGTACCGGTGCCTGGACGGTTCAATTGAGACTTGTTGAAATGTCCGTAGGTGTGAATTCACACCCAATTGACAACAGCTGCCATGGAAAATGCCTCTCAATAAGGGGCGAATTTGGGCTTCGTTTCTTGAACAGAAACACTTTGACACATTAATAGGGTTGGGGGGGTCTGTGGGGAGGGGGGGGGGCAGACCAAAAACCTTGGGACTGCAGAATGACCTCAAATCAAACAGGAGTATCTTTAAAATGAAGTGACAGCTTTAACCAAGGAGCCGGCACCCCGACCTGGAATCGACTGTTCTTCCAGCTTCATCATATGATGCCGTTTCCCCCGACAATCAACAGGGAGCCAATCAGCAGAGGGGGGGGCCTCTAAGCCCATCGATTGTTCGCGACGCACACTCTAATCCTGTCTCCCCGAAGCTGGACACCTCCCAGGATCACCAATTAGATCAGGAACATGTCTTTATACACACCTTTTTTTTTTTTTTAGCTTCTTTTCAAGGTTATGTTATTGTCCCGTGAGCCTGATTTACCTTCATGCACACGGACCAACATCTGCACACAAATGCATCCCCCCCCCACACACACACACACACACACACAGCAAGAGCCAGCCGCGTCCCCACTTAGTACATCACAATGGATTCAGTCCATTACTCTCAGTCCATCTTGTGCTGCATCAATATGGATGAGGCCTTGATGCGACGCGAACGCTGCAAGGGCCAGTCCCCAATACAAACCCAGCAATTTAAAGCCCGTCCTGCACATCCCTGCCGGTCTTCATCTTGACAGCCGAACTCATGGTTAAACTCTGCTCTGTGAGTTCTGGCTTCTAAGTCTGCTTCGACGTTGTTTGTCTAATCACATCTGCAAAAGCAAGGGGGGGTGGGGGGGTTCCTATATTTCACTTGGCAACGACACAACACAAATAGAGCCCTCGCTCTGACTGCTTGTCACACCCTTTGTGTCTTTTCCTCAGCGTGTGACTGCTGCTTTTTCTCCCCCCGGGTTGGATGAATGGTTGTTGTGCAACGCTGACATTTTTCTTTCAGTGTGGATTCAGAACTTTTTTTTTCGTCTTTGTGATTTATAGTTTGGAGTAGAAAGGATCTGTGGTTAAACTCTGGATGGGCTGTTTCTCTGCCTTTTTTTTTAACATCTTAGGAATTACCAGGACTGAGATGTCATCATCGAGGGTGATGAAGTGCTTTTTGAAGAAGTGACTGTATGCGGAGGCTTTGGGTTGACGACAAAACTCAAAACTGTGTTTGACATTGTGGGAGTCGACGCCTTCTTCGAACTGCCTCGGTGGTCTGCATGTTGTTGGCTCCATGAAGTCTTTGCATTGAGAACTTTACTTTGAGAAGTAAATACCACCCACCCCGTGCTTGGTGCTTTTGTGGTACATAAACCTCATGGTAAAGTAACTCTCATACTTATTGTAATAAGAGAAGTTATATTCCTTTCTTTTTTTTTTACCAGAATAGAAGAGAACGCCATCCTCAGGTTTTTAGATTGTTTCCAAGAAATATTCTTGGTATAAATGATTCGCTCTTATTTTGTCAGCCCACATTGTTTATCTTGCATCTCCTTCGTTATAAATGTCAATTAGGAATTGGAAATCCAACAAGAGGCAAAATTAACCATGCGTGTCGTGATATTTGGACTGGACTTTTCTTGTTTATTTTGAAAAACTTTGTTCAGCCCATCAGACGTCTTCAAAACTTTTGCATGTGAAATAAAAACATCTTAATTATTGCAATATCTGATTTCTAATTGAAAACTTTTCTTGTCGAGCACCTCTCGAGACACCCGTGGGTGGAAAAACTCCTCGAAACTGATGTGATAATTGGTGGAATCACTTTGGCAGCTTCTGAGAGGACTCGCATTCAAATGTGGCCAAAGCTCAGAATCAGGTCCAATAAGTCCCAGTCGTTCTGGGAGTTACTCGAGAATAACTTGTTTTGGACCTTCTGCACCATTTAGAGAGTTGGTCATCAACAGCAGTGAGTCAGTCCCAAAAGAGGAGGAAGGATGCGAATGTGAAGATGTGAAGAAAACCTGAAGAAAAGAGTCCAAAAGTGCAGCTGGAGCTTCGGTAATTGCTGTCAAAATGCTCTTGATAAGAGTTCAGTTTACCTGCTTCACTTTCAACCGTGGCTGTCTGTGTTTTCTGTAATGACGTCCAGATTGACACGTACGGAGACCAATGGGGAACACAGAAACAGATCAGATGGAACTAACTCGTTTTTTGTTCTGCTTGTGGAAAAAAGATGGGTAAAGACACATGTAGTGCACAGAGGGGTTTGCAGGAGGTATAAATCCTCCACAAGAACACAGCACAGTCTCACTGTCTCGGCCTTCACTCGGAGACATAGTGAAGGCTGCTTTGGACTGGGATCCGAGCTGCTTGGTGGGTGCAGCCCTGATAGAAGTGTTCATGAAAAATGGGACGCTTGGAAGGCAGAAGTGATGTTTATTTTTGGCCATTCGTATCCGCACCAGTTTATCTTTTCTATTCAAAGCGCTGGTCTCGAGATGATTACAGATATAGATAGAATAAGAGCGGCTTCAAAAGCAGGCGCAGAAACTCTGAGAAAGGACGCGCTTGACTCTTTCATATGGAAGAATCGTTCTTTTTGGAGCTGAGGTGGCACGGATGACGAACGCCGCGTTGCATAAGAGACTGGAGAAAGTGACTTAAAGCGCTGCATCCTTTGGCCTACTTTCTCTCCTCCTGAATAAGATCTTGAAAGCTTTTGATCTAACGCTGCGAGTGTAAATGATGGCGGCGGAGTCCTCCTTAAAAGAACTCGCCGCGGCAGACGCTTGGTTTTACCGTCGTCTTAACAAAGTGCGGCGCACGCGGCTCTCTCTCTCTCTCCCGCTTCCCGGCAGCTCCCCTTCTCATTTCATATCCATTCTGCTCTTGTCTATCCCAGTTGCCACGGCTGTCTTATCGTTCGAGCCCTCTGCCATAAAGCGGCAGAAAATCCCATATCCCATCTCCTCATGGCTCCGGCTTTCAGCCTCAGTTATTCCACTATTATGTAGCCAGCTCCCGCTCCCCCTCAAATGAACGTGCTCAGGGTGGGGAATGAGCATCAGTCATCAGCTCCCGCCGACTGCTCCCGGGGGGACAAACATCGCCTCTCTGTGGAGAAAAGTCTGTAGTAGAAGCTGTTGTGGAACTCTGCCTGTGGTTTTGGTGCCTCACTTTTTTTTTACATCTTCACGTCTTTCTTCTGAGTTTTTTCCCTTTCTATTTCTGTCTATCATTCTCCTCGTGTTTCATATACACTCCCGTCTCTCTTTGGCACTGTGTCTCGGTGTCTCGCCTTTTGTCTCCTCCTCCCAGTCAGCATATATAAGGACCAGTGTTTTCCTTTCACGTGATGAAGGAGTTTAGATGACTTTGCTGTGTTGAATGTTGGAAACGGACTGACTGCACAAAAGCATTGCGGGTGTATTCCACAGAGCTGCTGTCTGTCTTTTTCGTCAAGAGACGATACACACAGATACATCATTTTGGTCGTGATTTAAGTTTGTTAGATTAGGGAGTCAAATCAGGGACTGGAACTAGAATTTGCCACTGTGAGCTCAATTTAGTGCTCCAAAGTCCAGGTCCATGAAGTAATACCTCATACTTATACAATATATTCATTATATCCTCTTAACCCTTTATAACTCCATCAAACAGACTTTCAATCGCGGCAAATGATGCTTAAAAATGCAGATACAGTCCAACAGAAAGTACACACAATATGCCAAAAGAAAGACTTGGACAAGCGCTCGTTTTGGTCCCACAAGAACATTTGGACAGTAAATAAAAGAGCTCTGTTGGGACTTTTGTTTGGTCACCCAAGCATCAAAACTGTGAATGTAACTGTCAGCTGAGCCACAGCTGCCGTTGGTCTCTGTTGAAACAGGTTGCCAGTAGCAACGCAATGTTTGAGCGAAGCAAACGGCCGGGGACGAAACATTCACGTGTTTGGCGACACACGAGTCTGTCCCCGTCTTCGGTGCCAAGCTGCTGCGCAAACAAGTTCCCCATCGGCTCCTTATTGACAGCGGTCATTGTGTCGGCGCCGGAGGGAAGCGCGAACTGGAACGCCGCTGCTGCAGCCGATTTTATTTAGGGTCCTCAAAGATCGCCTGTGCAGCTGCTTCTGGGTACACGCACGATGTCTTTTCCTTTGATCGCATCATTTGGACTCCTGTATTTTAAAAGCCAAACGTGATGCACTGAACCACTCCTGACTTGGCAGCCTCTCATTGCATCATTTCGTTTGAGTCGACGAGTGATGAGCTGCTCTCAGAGGCGCTCCCCTTCAGGTCATTGCTTCATCTGACCTCGCCTCCTGGCTCCCAACACACAGCTACCCAGACCGTGCTGGGACCCTCCACCTCTTCATCTCGCGAATCACACATCCGGCTCCTCCGAGCATCAGGATCGATTTACCCCGGTTTGGGGGATGAGGTCGAAGTGGGTGGCGGCGCCGCCGCCGAAAACGTACGGCTTGCCAAACTCGCAGTGACACCGCGGCGCAGTCGGCCGTCGGACAGACTCTGAATGCTTTTTCTCCTCCAGAACGAGTATTTCTCTGGCATGTCATTTCCGCGAGCTGTAACTGATGCAGGGGGGGGCGAGGGTGGCCCCAGGTGGACGGCGTGAATAAAGAAGATGAATAGAGAGTGGAAAGATGGACTTTTATAAAGGTCGCCTTTCTGTCGTGAAAGAACAGTGAATATGAGCACAAGGACTCAGGATTGTGTTCATTGTCTGTTGAAAAACATGTAATATTTGCAATAATGGATAGAAAAGGGTTGAAAGTCATTGGAGACATGCTGGTGGATGGGTTTTTTTAGGCCCATAACCTCTGAAACTGAGTTGAGATGCAATTAAAAAATCGAATGAATGAAAAAAAAAACTTTGCCCACCTGCTTTCTGCCCCCTTGATTTCGTTCAATAGAGAAGAAGCCACGCTGAGAGGTTTGTAATGGCTTTTCCTCTGGCACGGTGATTGCCTTCACCTTGTTGCCGGGATCGTCCCTTGTTCTCTGCATACTAAAGCGACTTCCCGGGCTAAAAATTTCCCCTCGTTTCCGAGACGAGTCTGCGGGACATGTTTAATGCATCAGCCTCACCAGGGGTGGCTCTCGGTAAATAAACCGCTCGTCCCTTCCTCTGAAGTTATTCTTGTCCCCCGCTACAAATCTGGGTCTCGCTCCGCGCCACCCATGGGACCCGCGTCCTCGGTGGCGGCGGCGGCGTCGCCGAGCAGCAGGTGGGCGTGTGATCGCTGGCCTGGCAGGGTTTGCTGCTGTCAGATGAGGAGCAGATGGTCTCGGATCGCGGAGCCAGTGCCGCATCTCCGGCGGACGGTTAACTCCACGAACAAGCTCTGGTTGCAGATCCAGAACTCCGCCCCCCCCCCCCCATCTCTCTGGACCGACCAACAAGGCGGAGGCTTTGTCGGCTCGGGTGGTGTTTGCTCGTTTGTTGTTTTTGCATTTTTGTCATAGACGTTGAGCCACAAGTGGCACCGCTGAAAGTTGGGACATTTTTGTGGCTGCCCGGGGTTGATTCACGGACGTAGGCCGGGATCAGCGGACGTGTTTTTGTGCGGCGAGCGCTTGGAAAGGCGACGGTCTCAGCTGTCTGCTCACAGCTGGGGGATTTCTTGCTCTCATCCTGTGGTCGCCCACAAATCAGAAAGCACCGACGGATGGGAAAACAAAAGCTTTGCAGCGTCATCAGATGAATTGAATAAGCCCCGAACTGTGTCATCAAACCTAAAGTGAAAGCAATCATGGGACTGTGTGTCTCAGCTGTCAGCGACTCACTGAAATGTTTGGTTTCTCAACTACGGGTCAGATTGGAAATTGACTTTTTACTTCTTGCCTGACTTGTAAAACTCGACTGAGATTTTGTAGGCATATCTAATTGATTACTTTTCATTTGTTGTCCAAAAGTAGAGTTGTCACGATACCAAAATGAGTTACCACAATACTATACCAAACAAAGTATCACAGTTCCGGGTAGTATCACGATACCGTGGCCTTTTTTAAAGATTATTATTGTTCTTATTTTATTATTATACTAGTTATAAATATCTATCAATTACTTATCATGTTGTTTGTTGCATAATAAACATAACACTGGTGAAGTAAAAATTAAACTGAAACAAATATTTTTATAAATAAAAGCTGAAACAGTTCCAAATGCGACTTTTCGAGTTTTTTAAATTGTGGTGCTGCTGACACTGCAGCAAGTCACCGCTTGTGCCCGATGCTTCTGCCATGCCGAGCGTGTTGTATGCATTTGTTATCTGAAGCTGTGCTGCTTGTGCACGGCAAGACTGCTTGTTTGTTTTTTTTGCCGAACTATTCATCGTATCTGACTTGATAGACTTCCTTCTTGCCGGTAAAAACACGCAAACAGCCAATCAGCTTTAAATACAGGCGGGCCCAGTGTGCGGAAACAGCCTATCAAATCCCCAGATGTCCCTAGTAAGCTGCAAACAGCCAATCATTCAGCAGCTGTGATGTTAGGTTGCATTATTAGCCGTGTGGGTTGGTTGACTGGGAGAAGCATGCAGTGAGAAGCCAGTGGGAGAGTAGAAGTGGCTGCTCGTAGCACTGGATCGGAGTAATCCACGGTAGTACCGTCGTGTATAAATTCTAGTACAGTCGGAATCGTTATGACTTGGCACCGCGGTGTACCGTGGGACCCGTGTGTACCGTGCAGATCTATCCAAAAGTATCAACAAAAGTCAACGAAATGCTATTTGGGCCAACAGGTAGCTGTCAAAACTTTTCTTGCATCCAAGTTTACTTCCTGACTTGTAAGTTGGAACTTTCTGCCTTTCACACATGAAGGCACCATGAGTCCTTGTAGCTCCGGAGCGCTGCCTTCAGCCACTTTCTCAAACGAACCCACGTTGCGTTCTTTGTTCGAGCTTTTAAGTACGGGGAAACTGTTGTGCGCTCGGTGTTTAGTTGGTCATCGTTTCTTCCCTGGCTCCACAGCACAAAGTTGAGTTTCTCGCAGAATTGGCAGCGGGTTCCGATCGATGTTTTTTTCCCTGAATGCTCGCAGGACCTCTATTCACAGCACTTCCCTTCTCATTCACACCCAGACTCCAGCATCGATTGCTGGCAAGACAGGAGCCTCCCCACCAGGAGCGGCCCCGAGTCGGACCATCTCACTCTGACATGTGGACAGAGAGACCCCAGCATCCGAGCGTGTTATGTAACCACAAACAGGCTACAGTGCAGCTCTTTAGCTTCGTGTACGTGTGTGTCAAGAAACGCTCTGTCACACATTTACATGTCAAAAAGTAGATTTAGAACCTGAGGCTTGCGTTCGGTGTCACCACCATTAGTGTTTGTTGTCTGACGAGTGTGAAATTGCATGTGTGTCCTTACTGGCAAGGCTTTTGTAACACTGTATCGTGTTATTGATTGAGTTTGTGTAATCACCTTCTGGCTATCAGCTGGTTTGGGAGGTGGGTGTAAGGGTTTGCAGCAGGCTGCCAGCCTGTACTCAGGAGTGCTGTTTGAAGTGAAGAGGGGCAGGAGGGGGGCAGATTTACATATCTCGGAGGAGAAAGCAGAAGCAGAAAAAAAAGGGAGGAAAGAGGTGGTGGAAAAACAGTAGGTGTGAACAGTAGGTGTGTAGGCAGAGAGGAGAAGGGAGGCAAAATGTGGGGCCAGAGGGACAAAAAAGACATAAAACAAAGTGGAACTCTGAAGAGCGAGGAACGGAACAGAAGCAGAGGAGACATGATGTGAAAGAAGACTCGAGTGTATGAAAGAAACGGACAGTTTTGGGAATGATGAGGTGTCTGTAGCTTGACCTCTTGTCTTGTCCCCAATCAGCTCCAGGCAACAAAGTTTGCCGGCTTCACGAAGTAAGGAAAACACAAAGACACAATCATTGGCTGCTTAGCAGGCTCCACTGATGAATTCATCACGATACTTCAAATGATCTAACCTTTCAAATGATGATAGAGTCCGTGTTTCTCTTATTGCAAAATCAAACTGAATATTGACTCAATTATTTGTATATTCAGACACAACCTCTTTTTTGCGCGTTATTTCTCTCTGTAGCTGGTACACGCACACTTTCCTGCTTCACTCATGTGGGGAGAAGAATTAAAACACAGAGCGCGTGGTCGTCGTTGCGTGCAGCCGCCGACGAAACATCTCCCAGGTTATCAGTTCCTCCACGCAGGCTTGGGTCGCGCTAAAAAGCCTCTTAAGCCTCTTAATTAAATTTCTCTGGCTTGTTCGTTTCATTAGGCGAGTAAGATTTCCCATTTATTAATGTTTGACACGGCAGAGAAAACAACGGCGCTCTCCGAAATTGGATTTCCAGCACCTGAGTGCGATGAAGCCTGTGACACAGTCTTCGTGGACTAAACTCCTAGTTTGTGGGAGCTTGTTGTGTTGATAAGTCACAAGTACTGCTCAACAACCAACACTTTGCATAACTTCTGTAAATATGGCACACCAACACACACACACACATACACAAGCATTAACTATCTCAGGAATCATTTACAGGACGCGACATGTTACTATTTGGGGTCCTGACCTGACTCTGACCCCCCCAGTCATAGAGAGGCCGACACGGTGCCTCCATTTGTGGAGGACATAACTGTTGATCTCCTGCTTTTCATCTCCTCGAGCACAACAAATCTCATCTTTAGAAAGCCTCCGTTGTGTCTATGATGGAAAGCCGTTATTTTATAAGAGGCGCGACTTTACATTTTGTCACGCGTCGGTCTCCACACATGAGGGACCCATTTGAAGAGGCGACGCCAATGTTTCGACTCATCAAATATGCATGAAAAGGAAGTCGGCGATAAACAAAAACAAGACGGAGGAGAACGACGGAGCCGGCAACCAGACGAAGGGAGACAAATAATGGCTTGTATAGCTTCCTGTGTTGTCTATAAACACAAGGCCATATTAGATGGATGTTTGTGTTTGGTATCAGAGGCTTTCATTATTTAATATGTCGGAGAGATTTGTTTTCTGACAGCGTAATCTGGGAAAAGAAAGAGGCAAATAGATCCGTGGGCTGTGGGAAAATGAGGATGCATGCACCCTGTTTTCCAATCATCTGAGACAGATGCCGCCTCAGCGTCGTGTTCCCCTAATCGGCGCCGCAAAGTCACACGGTGGGCTCGACCAAAACAAAACACGCTCTCACAACAGCCGCACGTTCCCACTCGGAGAGGTTTTTGTCTTGAAAGCGCTCGGCTGTACCATAATTCATCACATTCTCAATTGTGTTGCATAATATCCGTTGCATAACGAGAGTCGCACCGAAATAGTCTTTTTATTTGGCTGATGGCCACGAGTAGGAACTCTTGTAGTGCTGAAGGAGAAGAAGTGGAGCTGCAGATAGAAATGATTTTTTTGAGATGGAACAAAGACGATTGCGTAAGCGTCAAGAAGCGCTCGTTTCAGTCGAGGTCCTCCGCGTCCTCCTGTGTGCAGTCCAGAGTTATTATATTTTAATGATGCGGCCCTCGACTGAAAACACTATAAATACAGAGCTGCCAGCGTGAGCGAAGGACTCTCGGGTGCATCAATCGCAGGTGTTCTCCACTCTTCTCAGATGACTTGATGCACCGTTTTATCAGCGAACACATGGTGCTCAATTCTGCTCGGTATCAAGTAAGAAGCTGTGATGTGGCTGACAGAAGATTTCAGGCCTACATATGCATCACATGACGCTCTGAAGAAAGTAATCAGCACATTTGACATTTTTGGAGTCATTTCAAAAGAAAACAGTTTCTACCTTCGTTTTTTTCCCCCAACCGTTCCAAAGAGGAGATTGTCGAAAACGAAGAAAGCAGAATGTGTTTGGGATTGATTTAAATGACTAGAAGAAAACTCTGTGGTTTCTCAGTCTGCACAACTGTTCTTGGTGGGGCTAATGCGTGACTTTGTTGTTGAACTCCGGTCGTTTCAAGAGCCTTCGTTCTGTCCTCTCGCGTTTCATCGAGCCAAAGTGGGGAACATTAGATCCTTCAGCGAGGCATCGACAGTTGCAGGAGTTGGTTTTCGTAGTGCAACAAGAGCGAAGTGGACCGCGTCGTATTGATGGGTGTTCTAAGGCTAATTGGGGGTCGTCACGTTGAAGGCAGCGTTCAAAAAAACGCTGCTGATCTTGGCTTGTTTATTTGTCCATTTTTTATTAAAGGGATTAAAAAGGCTCAGAGGATCTGTCGTTTCTTCTGCTTTTAAAATAATATGTAACAGAGCACAGAGTTTATAGTTTGCTGCCTTTGAAGGAGTTTATTTTGAAGATCACTAGTTCGCTTAGTTTTTTTATGGTGTTATTGCATGAGAAGCATCAGAATTCACCAGAATTACGCCACGACTGAAACTTCTGGTGTTTTGACAACCCTCACAGAGCTGAAAAAATGACTCCAGATGAGGGGAACTGTGTTCGGGACAAGCCAATGCAGTAAAAAGTGAAACTTTTTTTTTCACATTTGGCTGTGCTGCTACGTTTTGGATGATTAGGTTTGATTTACCGTTCCAGTTTCCTGTAAGGAGGCTGCTCCTGCACCTGATGTCACCGGACGAAGACTGTTTCGTCCGTCGCCGCTTGGTCAGGGTTTGTTTCGGGAGTTCCTGCTTTATTGTGTCCAGCCACGTTTAGGGAGTTGTCACGGAAACATCCTTCCGCACAGGATCTGACATCCACGACTCACAGGGGCTGATTCATCCATCCAAGCCCAGTTTGGATATGGATGCAATATTTCTTGAGCCCATCGAGTGCAGCGTTATCTCCAGTTGAAGGTGTCCACATCCTGTCTGAATGGGTTCTCCTGTCGGGAACGCTCCCATTGTGTATTCAGGCCGAGTCGCGTCTAATAATCCTTTTGGCGGCCCTGACACGTCAACCAGAGCTGAATGGAGTAAGAACCCCCAGCCAATGGATATAATATTGCTTCAGCACAGAGCACTTAATCAGGTTTGGCTGGCGGAGGGAAGGAGCTTCAAAGTATTGATTGATCTCAGTGGAAGAGAAGCAGATTTCTGATTATCATCCAACGAGCCCAGCGGAGAGCAGATGCAGGCCTGTAATCAATTGCCGGTTTGCTTTTGTTCAGGACGAGGACTGTGTTGTTTCCCCGCGTCTTTTGAACGGAACAATAGCTCTCGCTCGTTTTATTGTCTGAGTATTTCCCCTCTGACTGCAAAGGTGTGGCGAAGAGACGACGCATTTCGATCTAAATATGAACATCTGTCCAGAAGAGCTCAGCTGTAACATCTATGCCAGGTGATCTGATAGCCAGATTGCGCTGCAACATGTTAAGGACTCCATGTTGCTGCTTAATGTGATTTCTTTCTTCGAGCACCGTTGTCAGGTTTGAAGTTATGTTGGTTTCAGAGCGTTTTGTAATTGGTTGCGTGACGGTGCATTTGTTGATGGGAATAAGGCGCATTTAAATGCTAATGCCAATTTGGTATGTCTTTCCTCTTCTGTTCGATGGATGGTTTATATTCAATAAGGCGCAAGCTTTTTTAATAATTCAACAACATAGACGTTTTTGACCTTATTTTTCATGTATGTAGTACTTTGAATGGTGTAGGATACACTGGTGGTGTAGTAATATAAACTTAAAGTATATGAGTGTGAGGCACTGTGCTGAGAAAACAGGATGTGTCTGATGTGAACGCGTTGGTGCTGATAACCTGCGACCAGGCTGCTTTTCAAATGTCAGCCATTGTTACCGCACAGAATGGGTTGAATTTTTAACCCAGGTTGCGGGGATTTCTTTGCTTATTTATTTTGAAGTAGAAGAAGTTCTTGTGCCAACTTTCTACTTAAATGACCTATTTATTCCGAATGGCTAATTGGATGGATCTGAACGTATGTTGATAATGTGCTTTTGAGCCTCAGTAAAAACATGAGACATTTGTAGACCGACTCAAACAACACTCCACTCTTAAACAACTCGAAAAGACTTGCCCTTCTTCAGGCATCAGTGCACTTGAACCCTGTTGAGGCACTTTTGATTTTTCATTTTCCACCTAACTTCACTGGTTCATAGGATTTTGGACTCTGAGAGAGGTTCGATTCCACGGCGATATCAGCACCTTTATTTCACCTAAGCCTAACAACAACAACACCAGACAGCAATTCAGGAAATAAGCCCCCCCTAATCCTCTTCACTTGTGGCCCCATGCTTTCAGGTCTTACAAGTCCATTTGCGGGTGAAGAGACAGAGTGCTTGCACTGAGGGATGGAATCGCCTCCTGCATGGAGAAAGCTTGCCATCTAATGGAGACAGTGGAGCACTGCCCCCCCACGATATCACTCTCACACTGCCTCCGACTCACCAAAACCTTTTTATTTCAGTCTTGTGGGATGGGAATGTTGTTTTTTTTTCATTAATGGCTTCCAAAGCTCTTGTTTACTTGCAGAGGGATTATCAGTTCCTGAATCCTACTGGATTGATAATCAAAGAACTTGACTTTTAGATATTCAAAACTTTGCCCAACATGATGTATCATTATTGTTTGGAAGGTTTCAGATGACGGATTATATATTGGAAAAAATATTCCATTTCTTGTTTTTTTCTTTCAGAAAGTGTTTGTATACTTCAAAGATTTCCTGGTCTTAGCCAGTCACTGATTGTTGATTTTTTGCATTTGATGTTATTCATTAAGCTTTCCCTGAAACAGTTGGTATTTCTTCTGTGAAGACCCCCTTCATATATATTGAAGTTGTCAATTCATTAATACCCATTCTCCTCTTCTCTTTTTCAGGTCCTGTTTCCTTCACATTTGAGATCTAAGAAGAGTTCGCTGTTGTACAACAGTGGCATCCTGTTGTTTCATGGAGGCGTTCCCAGTTCACTGATTCCATAGGCTGCCCTACTGCATCAGCAGTCATGTCAGCCTGCAGCACCTTCACCGAGCACGTTTGGAAACCGGGCGAGTGCAAGAACTGCTTCAAACCCAAAAGTCTGCACTGTCTGGCTCAGAGCAGTGGGGGGAAGCCCCCGTCGGAGCAGAGGCGGCCGACGGCGCAGCAGAACCCGCCTCCTGCTGGGACTAAAGCCAACCCCAACCTTCACACCACCAACACCCAGAGGGCTGGCAGTGGGTCGGCCCGCTCGGGACACTTCCGTCCACCGGTGGCTAAGAAGCCAACCATCGCTGTGAAGCCCACGATGATGCTGCCTTGCTCCTCAGCAGGGCTGGATACAGACGGCAACCTGCAACAGCCACAGAATGTGCTGGAGCAGGGAAAACTATCAGCCTTTACGGTCTGGAATCACAATGGCCTGAACAGCAAGAGTGGACCGAGCAACAACAATGAAGGAGAAGGCGGCAGTGAGGAGATTGAGGGTTATGGACTCCTCAGCCCGAGGACACCAAGTGGAAATAACAACAACAGCGGATTAACGGACGTCCTCAAGGAGATTGCTGGTTTGGGCCCCGGCCCGAGCCCCACACCCCTTTGTGGCTCCAAAGACTTGTTTTGGGGACGAATTAGTAGCTCCTACCGGCGATCCTTAGAAAGAGGCCTCCCAGCCTCAAGCTGTCTGGCCATGGGAAGCTGCGGCAGTGGGAGTGGAAGTGGCACCAGTCATAAAAGGGTCTCGCTAAGCGACAGCACCAAGATCATCAGCACAGAAGGCGGTCGCTATTGTTACCCCGAGTTTTCCAGTGATGACGAGGATGACGACGAGGACGAGGATGAAGACACTGAGAGGGAGGATGACGAACACGAGAGCTGGGATGAAAGTGATGAAGAGTTACTCGCCATGGAGATCCGTATGAGGGGCCAGCCACGATTTGCGAATTTTCGTGCGGCCACCTTGTCTCCAGTGCCCTTTGCTGCAGGGAAAAAGTGGAATACTGTGCCGCTTCGCAACCGCTCATTGCAGAGAATATGTGCTGTTGACTATGACGACAGCTACGATGAGATTTTGAATGGCTACCCTTCAGTTGATTCCAATGGGGTTCCTCTTACCTATGGACCTCCTGTCATGCAAGGCAGCGGCTTCTTGTCAAACTCAGAGTCCACAACATCTCCAGAGTCATCGTCCTCATTCCCAGAGGACTCTCAGACCACTTCCAGCAATGGGAGCAGTTCGAATTGTGCCCTAAGAAATGGGTTGTATTCTCCCACAACAAGTAAAGCGCCCCTACCATGCGTTTCTCCAAAAAAGGAGTCTGTCAGCAAAGCACTGAGTCCAGTCAAGGTGGCTGAAACACATAAAGCCGTCCTTGCAATTCGTTTGGAAGATCAGGATGGCAGGGAAGGCATGCCGATGCCCCAAGCTCTTCCAGGACAACCAGTCACCATAAGTTTCAGTCCCACAGAGGAGCAAGCTAAACCATATCGTGTGGTAAATTTGGAAAAATCCCTCATCTGCAAGCCATACACCGTAGTTGATGTGTCGGCGTCAATGGCTGCAAAAGACGAACAGACTCCAGACTCTTGTCAGAAACCCAAAAACCTGTCGATGCCTTCAAGTCCTACATCGTTCTGTAGTACTCCTTTGGTCCAGCCTCTGTCTCCAACATCTCCTACGTCCCCAACTTCTCCTGTGATGCCAACATCACCCACATCTGCTGCTCCTTCAGTTACCTCCCGAAAGAAATTGGGCAGCATACGCTACCAGGAGGTCTGGACCTCAAGCACGAGTCCTCGCCAGAAGATACCTAAAGTAGATCTAGGGGTGGGAAGTAATGCTGGTTATACCAGTGTCGCGCCACACTGCAGTCACAAGTCGGCGCCCACTTCTCCCATTGCTGGGTTGTCTTCGTCCCGAACTGTGCCGGTGAAATCCCCCAACTTATCAGAGATCAAGTTTAACAGTTTCAATAATGCAGGAATGCCGCCTTTTCCCATCATCATTCGAGATGAACCAGCCTACGCTCGCAGCTCCAAGAACGCTGTGAAAGTTCCAATTGTCATCAACCCAAGCGCATACGACAACCTTGCTGTGTACAAGAGTTTCTTGGGACTCAGTGGGGAACTGCCACAGGCAAAGGGGACCGGTAACAGGATCACAAGTCATACTTACGAAGAGATCGGGTCTTCCGAGAGTGTTCAGTCCTCCTCAACGGAGAAAACCCAGTCTGGAAGAGGCACATCAGAGCAAGCTTCTTTTGAAGAGCCAAAAGTTCCACTTGAAGCAGTGTCAAAGGCACCAAATGTACAACCTAGAACCACTACAGACTCGAGCACTGTGACAAGCACTGTGATTAGCTCCCCTGTTGGGGCCCTTTCTCCCACTGCATCAACAAATTCCCCAGCCAATCTCACTGTTACTGCCATCCTGCCGAAAATCTGCCCCTCTGCCAATACTGTCACACATACCTTTAAGACAGCTGGAGAGGCTCCCTGCAGTAAAGATAATGATACAGGCTTAGCTTTGTCTCCTGGAGCAGCCATTAGCCACAGAGAGGAGGCCAGTGCTGTGCTTTCACAGATTGTGGCCTCCATCCAGCCTCCTCAGTCTCCTCCAGAATCTCCATCCGTGCAAACCAAAACCTTCAGTTCCGAGGAGCTGTACGCGCTTCCGCCTGATGCCATGAAGGAGACCCTCACTCGGCCCAAATCCCTCTTTTCCACAACTGACAGTTGTCTTTCAAAGCCAAAGAAAGACACGCCCTCAAAGATTTTGTCCAAATCCCAGAGTGCCTCTGCTGCTGTTCCTCTCTCCAGCCCCAGGTCAGAGGCCCATCCTCCGTTCCCCCCTCCCAGATCCACGTCCTCACCTTATCATGCGTCTAACATCCTCCAGAGGCACTTTAGCAACTGGACCAAGAGCTCCGGTTCCAGCTCTCCCGCACGACCCAGCGAAGGTGAATTGAGTCCCGGGGGAGAGGGCAGACGTCTTTCAAACGAGAGCACCAAACCCAAACGCTGGATCTCATTCAAGAGTTTCTTCCGGCGGCGGAAAGACGAGGACGAGCAGAGAGAGAAGGCAGAGAGGGAGAAGGAGAAGGGCAAGTTGGTTGGACTGGACGGGACCGTCATCCACATGCTCCCACCGCCGCCAGCGCAACATCAGCACTGGTTCGCTGAGGCCAAACCGGAGGACCCCAATCAGAAACCAACCATTATCTTCACCTACAAACCCGACGGTGGCAGCGGTTCTGGTGATGGTGAGGGGGAACTACGAGTGGAAGAGTGCAGAGAGACGTCACTCCTGTCATCTGACGAGAGCAAAGAATCTGAACCCCTGAATCCGTGTCAAAAGACATCCCCAAACACCACCGGCGTGGATCTCAACAGCAAGGACCTCAGGTATCTGTCGAAGACTTTTTATGGTTTCCATTCAGACTTACATAAGATATATTTGTGAACAGTAGAATAATGATGCCAATTTTTCCTCTGCCACCATCCAAAATTATTTGTTGCTCAACTCAACCGGAATGACTCTGCAGGGATTGTTTTGCTTATCTAATAACCAGAATGACCTGGCTGCTGTGGCCATAGCGCTGTGCAGTTATTAAAATTTGGTGAAGAGCTTTTGCTTGATGTGCAGGAATAGATATATGGCCTGTGGGATCATGGCAGGCAGAAAGCACTTAAAGCCTGTTATTAAAGCCCCATAAAAAGACGACTTTAGAGGTGAGCAACGTACCACGAGAACCAGATTTCAGCACATGAAGAATTTAACAAGGGCTTGAAGGTGAGACTAATACTGCCGCGAGTAAACTACACTGATTAATGTGTCCTTAAAGCTCAAAGTTGAGCATCATTTCTTTGTATGTCAAATCAGTACGTGCATGCTCAGACTACATCACCCTCCCCCCCATCGTTTTCATGCGATGCCCGTATTGCCTGCTTTCCCTGCAGTGCTCTCGGGGGACCCTCCTTAGATTGAGGATGCTTAGCCTTTGCCAGACGCAGCTCCAGAGCGTCAGAGCTGCGTCTCCCCTCTCATACGGATTCCCTCATCGCCGATGCTCAAGGCGTTTGATCTTAGTTCGGCACGTCTCGCCGCATGGACCGTCCAGCCCAGGCAGCTTTCCCTGTAACGGCATCAATCGCAGCAGACTGGAACGTTTTCTCTTCAAGAAACAGACCTGAGTTTGCTCATCAGCAGTCACCCTTTTTTTTCTAAATCGATGCTTTCGATGGCAGGTTCCCCGCAGCTCCTCAAAGTGTAGCGCGCTCACACTCGGCCCGTTCGCCAATGCTCACCGTATGTGCCGATAATATTTTGGTGATTCGTCTTTGCCCTGCTGTTACCCTGAGTTTGTTTTGAGCCAGGTCTCCTGCAGTGTGACTAATTGTGCCAGATAAAGATAGCTCAGTTCACGCCAGATACACAAATACATATTTTCTGCTCTAAATCATCCACTTGTTTGTGCTTTGGAAGGGCAGCAAAGTATTATTTGTGTGTTGATGATAGTCACTCTCTTGTAATGTGCAGTGGCTGAACTGAAGAAATTGCCTCATCAAGAAGGGGAGTAAACTGAGACTGCTGCGAGGAATGTGTCAAACCCAAGTCTTTCCTGTTTCTTGATAATGTTTGGATACTTACGGACTTTCAGTCAGCTGCAGACAAGTTTTTCGCTGATGCATTATTCAGCTGTTAGTCATCGCAGCTCCAGCTAAGCTCATGCCAAGGGTGACTAATTAATTTTCCACAGGGGCCTTGCTGCGGAGGTTAAGTTGTTGAACTCGTTTCTGCTCCGTGTTAATATAGCTATCTCCTAATTAAAAGAAGATATTGATTTATTAAGTGATTACTTCCTGTTCTGCCTGGCTGCTGAATTTTGTTTTAGAAATTCTTCACCAGTGTAATCTGCACCTCAAACTATGCTCGCAGATTCTCCTCTGACTGGACTTAATCAAGTACTTCGATGCCACTGTCTCGTTAGAAACTCTACCTTTGCACTTCTATCAATTCTTGTATGCGAGTAGCCAAAACTTCTGTGCCTGTATTGTTTGCTTTGCAAGCCAGCACTGGGAAATGGGTGAAGTCTACTAACCTGAACTCCTCCCACTGGAACAAAGACACAAACCAGAGCAGATGAGTCGCATGCATCATCTATCCAACCTTGTATTAGGTCCGTGCCTTCCTATTTCCTGCAGCTTCCTCCAGTCCATGTGGTGGGTCGGTTTGCCATTCCCAGGCCAACCGATTCATCTTGCCTGCAGACTGGGTCGATCGCGAGGCCTTGTCCAAGTCCTGGTTCCCCTTAATGTGAAGGCGAAGCGACATCACAAAGACTCCTTTTCACTTGATTCTTTTTTTCCCACACCAGCTTAGCAATTTAGCGACGACCAAAGGCTGTGACAGGCCTTCAGTCCGTACACTGCCAGGGTCCACCAGTGCCCAGGACCATCTCCTCACCTGATTGGTTTTGACACCTGCCATAAACTTGCACCTCTCTCTTTCTTCTCGGGCCTCGCGCCTCAAACCATCCTCATAATTTTCATGCCCTCAGCGTTGTTGTCAAGGTGCCTGGCATCCCACCGTGCCCCCCCCCCTCGTTTTTGTGTAATTTTGCGATCCTCTCCCCGTGCCACCCTTTCACAATATTCTCCTTTGAGCCTGAAGCACCGTGAACTCGTAAATATTTTACTCCTCCATCCTGTCAAGACATCGGCCCCATTCTGTCTCGTCTCTCGCTTCCCTGCTTTCTCTTTCTCACTCTTTCTCCGGCTTTGGCTCCAGTCATCTTTTCCTTCTTCCTGTCTCTTCTCTCGCACTGGCAGAGGTGGGAGAAGAAACAAGTGTGCGCCTGCTCTCCTAAAAATACATCCAGCGTCTGGCTACTACCGAGCTTGGGTGCTTAGGTTATAGTCAGGTGGATTAAAAAGTATCCAGTTCTTGTCATCCCAAATTTTGACATCAGAACAGGTCATCTGTGTTCGTCACAGTTCTTTGGGGGGGCTTTGTTGCATTGAAATCAATGGAAAACTTTCTGATGAAGACCCCTGCTTCGAGTTTAGAGCTCATGAAGTCTTTTTTTTTTGATAGTGTTAAAATTACTTTTTAACATTGCACATCAGAAAAAGATCTGCCTCAAAAATACATTTCTCAACAGCTTTTTCTAATTTTATCTTCATTACTGTTGAGGTTAATTTCAGAAAATAACAACATTTCATCCGACCTGGATGAGTTTATTCCATTTAGTCCATTAATAACTGACTCACAAACAAGTATCGCCAGGTAAATTAGAGTTCATTTGAAAAGAAAAATCGGAAATTCAGCAACAGGTGTTAAAAAAATTGATCGGATTTTTCCGGCTATTTGTGGTGAAGAGCAAAGAATTAATACACTGGCATATCACGCAAGTTTTGTGGCATTATTTTGTTGATTTTTCAAGAGCCCACGTTTCGTGCTCAGTTGCAGCTTTCTTCCTGAATCACGCCGCCTCCATTCTTGACAGACGGGCCAACGGTCTGCATCAAAATGCAGCAAAATACTTTTGGAGGATCGAATTTCTTCAACCTTTTAAGAATCCGATCCATTCCCCGGCAAACAAGACAGTCAGGCAGCGATTGACTCACTGTGACCCAGTGACCCACGTCATTCTACGCACCTTTGGGTTTGGTTTGGCCGATGAAGGGGTTAACTCTCCTCGGGTTGGTTTTTTTTTTACTGACTGGAAGCCGTTTTATTGGCCAACAGTGGGCGTGCTCCTCGGCGCAGGCAGACACACATTACCTTAGCCAGGTAAGCTCCTTCGAAGACGGAGACAGAGGAGCGCAAACCGCATGCTGGAAAAGACACTTTGATCCCTCCCAGCCAGCCCGCTGGCATTCCTTGGACTCTGCTCTGCCGAGGATGTGATTTCTTGCTCCTGTTGTTCAAGGGTTCCAGATGGGAAGCTGCGTGAGCCAGTACAGTGGGTGAGACCTGAAAGCCGACTCTTTCTTGCGTTGCTGTGTGACCACCCAGGCCATTCGAAGTCATGTTGACCCTGTCTGTGGGACAGGCCATCAGGGTAAACGGTCTGCTTTCGGTAGAGACCCCTTCAACTCCTACTCCAGAGGTCTTAGCAGTGAGTTGCACTCGGGCTGCTTCATGCTGTTTGAACATGTCAGGTCCTGACACCCAAACGTGTAGCAGCCTAAAGGTATTTATATTGTCGAGGACCTCTCAAGGTGTGTATCCGCTCTGGATGTTTGTCTATCAAGGACTTTGGAGCAGCCTTTTGCCTGTGTGATTTAGTGCTCTTTGGAGCTCTTTTACGGCTAACTGTAAACCGTTGATCACCGGCTCCTGAGTTGAACCAGCGTGTCGAAAGTACAGAATGAGGAAGAATAAAGTAGGAAATTGATTCTGTAAGTGCAAACGATGAAGCAGCAGATGCCCGAGCCAAGCTGGATGCAGAACATTACAACACAATTGTCTGGATGCCAGTTGTTTCTTAATTGCTTGGACTTTATGCCCTCATCCATTCACTGTACGCTTGCTCCTGGTTTCCCGTGACAATCGAGTTATTGGAATTGTCTCCTTCTGGCACGGTGACAAATGCTAATGTACTGTACTAATGTTCAAAGCTATAGATCTCAATCCTGTAGCGTATGTCTGTTGGCCTGAGGGCTCAAAGCGGCAGGTGATCAACATGTCTGAGCAGAGGCGTTCCTCAGACGCAGCTCAATTACCTTGGCTAATCACGAGTCACAATACTCTGAGGTTGATTGAATCAGGTGAACTTGGAGATTATGTGGTCAGGGAACTCTAAACTCGTCGCCACAGTCCCTGAAGGCCTCCAGGAGCTCAGTTCTAACTTTGTACCGTTGGGGACTTTTCTGTATGACCCCATAAACCATTGCTCACATTAAAAGTGTGTCATCCGTGTTACAGTTAAAGGAAATGAGACATACGGTTGATACGAACATCAGTGCCAGTCGGCCCCGCCCATACCAAGGCCCGAGGCAATGGATTCAGCTCTGAACTTTCTGTGACACCCCCCCCCCTTCCTTTGAATTGAGACTGAATGAGAGACCATATTGTGCAATACGCCGCCACGACAGCAAGCGAAAGTCAGAGCAGCTGGCAGAACCAGCCGCCATTACAACGAGGGTCAACAAGTGCAGTCATTGAAAATGTCGGACCACCTGGGTGGCCACAGCCCAGGTGGTCTGAAACTGTAATATCTCAGACAGGTCATGTTTAAGGACTGTGGCTGAAATTGAATCAGACCAGGGGTCAGTAACCGGGACTGTCTTGTCTACTCGAGGGGGGGGGGGGCTGATGCCAGGCACAGCTGATGCGGGCCAGTGAGACATGCTTACTGTGTCAAGATCAAAAGGTGATGTGCAGCAGATTACTTCTGTATTCTTGTTTTTTTTGCACAACTGAAAATGTTCATTGCTTCCCATTTCACCCTTGAGTGACGTGTTGCTTTTAGCAACCCTTTACGAGCACGCTGAGAACATGAAGCTGTTTAAGAGGATGTTCAACGCGGTGATTTATGAGTATGATTCATGCAATATTTGTAAAGATACACACTTGCCTGAAAGATAGGAGAAAATAGATCAGTGGTTCTCAAACTTTTTACACCTGGTACCACCTAAGAAAAGACTTGGCGCACCAAGCACCACCAGGATGACCAACAGTATTCAGTAGTGTAGCAGGTTAATCAAAAATAAGGCAGAGGTTTTATTCCTAAAGAAATATGTTTAATATAGTCAACCACCGTTACATTTTACACAGTTTGAACCGTAAAACTGCTTCAATATTTGAAAATAATTAAATGTACTTAAATAATGATTCAATTGAAATGTATTGCACATACAAGTTAAATAAACATTAAAATTCACTCAATGTAGGAAAGCAAAACAAACCACCTGGCGTACCACTCGTGGTACGCGTACCACACTTTTGACACTGGAATAGATCAGTCCCCCCTATTGGCTGGATGCATGAAAGGCTATATCCTGCCGACATTTGATTGGCCGATAGGTTATGAGCTGGAATAAAGACTCTGGTTTGTCGCTGTTTGTAATGGTTCATTTAAGTTTCGGCTTTTGAGGTTTATACAAATTGTAGCAGGCAGATGTGTGATTTAATTCACAAATCCCGAAATCAATTTGTTTTTTCTTTACCATGAAACCAGAAATTTTGTTCCTATAATGAGGTGATAAAAGAGGTAACATTCCATTCGTGGTTTATTGCTCGCTGCTCCTCCGGCACCGGTGTCCTTCGTGGAATCCTTGGAATTAACGGGGACACGATAATTGTTGAAAAACTCTGCTCCGTTGCGCTCATCAAACTGTACCTTTGAGTTGAGAGTCGTCTCTGAATGCGGCAGACAAATCGGAGCAGAGACACAGATGGCGTTGCGTTCGGGCCCTGTGGGGAAAACGATTGCTGTCACTTCTCCTTCCAAGACGCACGTGGAGCGAGCGGCCCGTGCGACTCGCATCTCCGTCAGCTCATGCCACACTGAGTACACCGAGTCTCCTCGTGGTGTCCCCGGGGCTTTCACACCGTGAAGGAGGGGAAGGGG
>JASSRZ010000080.1:1382140-1397620 GCA_032164315.1 Malacoctenus gilli | reverse complement strand
GGGGAGATCCTGCTGTCTCTAAGCTACCTGCCCACGGCAGAGCGCCTCACTGTGGTCGTGGCCAAGTGCAAGAACCTGGTGTGGACCAACGGCAAGAACACTGCAGGTCTGGCAGTTTAGCCGCCGTCTGTCTTGAAAATTCATCCAGGAGAGTGCACCCCAAACACACACACACACACACGCGCGCGCACACACACACACACACACACTTTGTTCCCCTCAATGAAAGAGTGATAGAACAGCAAAGTGACACAGTACCTCCTCACCTTTAGGGGGCACTGATGAGCAGCTGTTGAGATTCTGCTTTGTAGAGAATATCTCACTGAAAAGTCCAGCTGAAGAAGCGGCAGTTAGTTGGGTGGGGGAAGATGCTCTAAAACCTGAAGGCTACTGTTTCTTTAGAAGGATGGATTCATAACAAAAGACAGGAAAAGGCAGCAACAACACGGATAAATCGAGCGACCCGTGACGGCAGCAGACGGCCCGCAGACACGTCAGCCGATACTGACGCTCGCTGTGCAAACTGTCGGGGTCCCCTCTGCTGCCCCCCCCAACCCCCCCCCCCCCGCTCCCTTCTTCTTCTCGTCAGATCCTTTTGTCAAAGTGTATCTCCTGCAAGACGGCAGGAAGATCAGCAAGAAGAAGACCTCCACCAAGAGGGACGACACCAACCCCATTTTCAACGAAGCCATGATCTTCTCCGTGCCGTCCATCGTCCTGCAGGTGACGCTCCGGTCTCCGGTCTCCGGTCAAAGTTAGCAGGCCGAAAAACAATTAAGGAAAGCAGGGAGGGGAAAGGACGTTTAAAAAACAAACAAACAAAACAGCACAAACATCACATGGGATTCATGTCTGTTTGTGCTCGCTCTCCTCTCACAGATAAAGGCCCTTCAGAAGCTTCCCGGCATTAACAAAGGTTCTCTCATTAGGGAGAAGACAAATATTAGCTCGGATGATAACAGCAAGAGCGGCGGAGAGGCTGCGCTTGTAAACAGAAGTGCTCTGCAAACAGCGGGACCGCAGGGGCAATATTAACACGAGAGCGCTCGACATCTCATCGTGATACGAAGAGGAGCCACTATAATAAAGCCCCCCCCCCCTCCCCCCCTCCCACCCCCATCAATGCATGGGGGACATTAGAGTTAAAGTGCCACTATAACACCAAAGGCAGCCGATTCCCTGGAGTGAGCCTCTGTCCAGTCCCCGTGAGCGCATCAACCAACTGCTTCCCTGCTGTCATCGTACCTGTTAAACTCGAAACACTTTTGGGAATTAAGACTCGAAACCTTTCGTCTTCGACTTTTATTGTCTGATCACTTAAATTAACAAAAAGGGAGAATTTAAAAAGCAGAATTCAAATTGCAGAGCACAAAGTGTCACTTCAATGTATTCATCAGTCTGTAAGAAAAAAAAGATATCTCCAAAAAGTCATTTCTTTAAATGAGCCAAGCAGCAATGAAACGCCGAGTAAATGACGAGAGCCGTGTGGTTAAAAGCAATCGAAGCAGCAAATGTCACTCCTCCGCATTTGTTTCACTGCTTTCGGCATCAACACGTTACGTAAAAAAAACCCGCCGGGGCGGCCGCTGAGTCACGCCCGCCCCGGCGGGTTGCGTCACCTCGCTCGCCACTGTTTGCTTTGCAGGAGCTCTCGCTGAGGGTGACGGTGGCCGAGGCCACGGACGACGGGCGGGGCGAGAACCTGGGCCACGTGATCATCGGCCCCGAGGCCAGCGGCATGGGCATCACCCACTGGAACCAGATGCTGGCCACCCTGAGGAAGCCCGTGTCCATGTGGCACCCCCTGCGCAGGATCTGAGACGCCGCCGACCGCCCCCCCAACACTCACCCCTTCACGTTCCTTTGAACTCTCGCGTCACTCGGTGCAGGGCGGGGATCCTTTTTTTTTTGTATGCGGCTTGGTGAGACAAAAGGGATGAAGTGGCCCACGAGGGGCTTGTGACACCGTGAGGGTGGGCTCACATGACAAAGGGGAGGGGGGGGGCACCATCTACCTTTGGGTCCAGTCAGTTTTTTCGGTTGTCTGTTGTCGGTGAGGGGGAAACATTCGAAGGGGAGTCCGTCCATGCGTATTCAGCTTGGGACCTGCACTTGACCTGAGCGTGTTGTCGTCAGTCCCTCATCCCAAGTCAAGTCCTTAATTGTAACTCAAAAAAAAAAAAGCCCGTCCGAACTCCACCTTCTGCATGGCGCCTCCAGTGGCCGTGGCCGGGTACAGCAGCGATGTCAAACACGCGGCTCCCCAGGCAACACCGGTCCGTGAAAGGGTCTCCTCCAGCCCGCGACATGATCCTGTACAGTGTAAACAAAAGAAATCAAATATTTGGACAATTTCAATCAAACGAACCTCCGTTTTCAAAGATCTCTCTCAAGTGTAATACCCAGAACTGACCAGCAGATGTCAGCAACGCCATTGGACAAGAGACCCTTGAAAGCTAGCTACCTCATTGCTAGAGAAGAAGTAAAAGAAACCTTTGTTTAAAACAGATATTTTCAGTCACTGATTGTACTTCTTTACTCTAAAACAAAGTTGAAGTTGTTTCTCGAGTCATCGATTGCGCGGACTCCATTGACGTGGTGGTGGTGGTCGGGCCGGGTTAGTTTGTGTAACTTGTTGACGGGGAAACTGACCAAAAATAAAGGACTTTGATATGTTCGGTATTTGTTGTGCGATCTAGTAAAAAAAAAAAAAAAAATCCAGGTATTCTTATCCAGGTGAAATAATAGTAATTTGTAGCAGTTGTTACAGGGTGGCCAAATCAGATGTAACCGTCGTATAAATATTACTTCACATTGTTGTCTTTTTACCATGACTACTAATGCAATACGAGTTGCATACACATCATTAAGGTGTAAATATTGTACTTCGACTCTCATCTCAGTGATATTTTTTCTCCAGACTCTGGTCGCAAAAAGTATTTTGTGTTTTGTTTTTTTTTTCCAAATATGACAATGAATTAACATCCGACTCCATTTTTACTCACTCTATTTAACACCTGTGTCATTGCAGATCAATGAATAATTGTTACTGAAAACTCCTCTGGGAATTTAACATGTGATGTAAACTATACTAACCCCTTTTAATGGGTTTGCGGTTTTCTTTAATGTTCGAGGAATCACCTTGATATTCTGGGCTGCTTCTCACTTGTCGGTTGTTGCCGCGAAAAGTCCTCCGAGGCCACAAGAGGGCGCCGTAGGGATCCGCGGCTGAAAAAGACGAGACTGTGACAAACGCCCCGTAAGGGGGGGGGGGGCAGAATATCAAGGTGCCTTTTTATCTGAGATATTCTCTGAAACTTTGTGCAATTGTGCTGTTTTGTTGTATTTTTTCCGAATGTGAGCCATCATGTGAAAATACCTGCTAACACTAACTCAGCGCACTCAGCCTTACACATCCGTTTTTTTTCCACTCCTTCGTTTCGCTCCCCCAGCGGGAGCCGCTGCGCGTTTCTCGCCTCATGATGAAAGTCAGGCCAGAAGTCCCTCCCATGGCCGCGGTCCCGTGGCAAACAATACTTCCTACTGTGCCAAATGAAGAAGCAATATTTTCATTTACAGTCAGCATTCGCATTGAAGTCCACCAAGCTGTAGCCACATTCCACCATGCATGAAGTTATTTAGCACTCGATGTGAATGTGCCTCCAGAATACAGTGTATCGTGTGAATGCTGTTTGAAATAAAACACAGTTCAACAGTAACGAGACTGACTGTTGCTTTTCGGAGGGGGAGGCCTCCATGATCATCGTGAAGTCGGGTCATTTCAAGGTGGTCAGAGTTCACTCGCTTTTCCCTTTGAGCCCTCTCAGAAGAAATGGGGCTGACGCCCGCTCTCCAAATTATGAACACGCACAAATATGTTTGGTTTTCTGAGAGCAGATAGCCCTCCTTTTGATATCTCTGGTGACCCCAAGTGGATCCTGGACACCAGCTTGATAAACGCAGTGACCAAAGGAAGAATAACTTGGCAATTGGTCTCTTAAATCGCAACTGATTTTCTCCCTCAATCAGGCCGTCAAGGGGAACTAAGTTTGGGATTTTTAGGGTGCTTTTTTCTTGTAAACAATGGTCGAGGTGAAGTCTTTACACGTGTAACTTCAGATGCTTTCTTTATGAGGATCATAACAAAAGACTGCAACTCTCTGAGTGCTTCCCAGCACATCCTGCAATCTTAGCGAAGGACTCCTTTTTTTGGAGTCCCATATGGGCAGATCTCTTGTTTCGTTCATGTCCTCTACCGATTATTCTCGAGTTATTTGGAGCAAGTTCCGTCTCCTCAGAGTGTTTTCCCATCCTGATCATCTTTTGGGTCATTTGACACTTTTTTGTCATTCCAATCTGGGCCTGTTCGGCCTGTGCCAGCTCCACCTTTGTCCATGAGCTCTACACGTCAGCTGTCAATGAAAGGAGTGGTTTTGATGCACCTGAAGTCTCAAAGAATGTGCTTTAAATACAAAAGATTTGCAAAAAAAAGCCAGTAAAATCAGAGGCTCCAAACATAAAGTGGCTCAATGGAGACTTGTTTGTATTATGTTTTTCTCCCGTGGCCTCAAAAGTAGGTCAGTTCACTGCCGTCAGCCAATCACGGTAGAGGGGCGCCGGAGGGGGCGGGGCCATCGAGAGCAAAGTCCAGGAAGATTTCTGCTCTTTTTTTTTTGTTGCTCGCAGGCTGCGGGATAAATAGGCAACACTGCTCTGCTGCTCTGGGTGGCCCGCTCGTCCTTTAGCGCCGACCCCCGTCGACATGGCTGACAACAGGGAGAAGACCACCGACCAGATGAAGATCTGGAAGGAGAGCAGAGGCGTGCAGGTGGGTGCGAGCGCCGCGTTAGAGCGAGAGACGTTGCTGCGCGGCGCCGACGGTTCCGCAGAAAACGGGGGAGAGGTCGTGTGAGGTAACAGGCTACCGTTAGCTTCACGAGCTACCAGCTACCGTCAGTCACAACTCACGCATGCGAAACTCTTATTTAGTTTTTTTTTATCTTGCTGTAAAAATGCTTTGTACAGTGTTGATAACATTTTGTGTCAATTTCGAAATATATATCTATTTTTTGCTGAAGCTAATATTGCTAAGCTGGCTTTTTTACTCGACGTTTCTCAAAGAAACGTAGCGACGTGATGACGCATATTCCAGCAGCTCTTCGTTTACTCGCGTGTGAAGCGCTGCCGCAGTGCTCCCGAGCAAAGGAGACTCCAGTGCAGAGCTATGGAGTGTCCACGGGCACGCTGTTAAACTTCAACCGAGTTATATAAGGAGAGCACATCAGAGTAAACAGCCGCTGTCGTCCAAAGGAACCAAGTCCACGACCGTCCAGCGTCCAGTTCTGCCTGCCGATGCAACTTTGTTTACACTTCACACGCGTCAAAAAGCGACCCAGGAAGCCGTTTCATGTGTTCAGAGCTTCACTGATTCGACACTGAAAGAGGCGAACATCACATCACTGCTCTGGGAATCGATGCTTTTCGCGAATCAATAATTAATCGAGGGTTAGATGCTCGGAAAACAGTCGTGTTTATCTTCTTAAGTTGATTTTTAGTTATAAGATTATCGAGAAATTGTTAAAGCAGTGGTGAGAGTCTTCTGGACTTCAATAGGTGTCTTTTAGACTTGAATCTGTCTCAAGGAAAACAGAGGTGCTATGTGAAGGAGCAGATCAACTAATAATGTCAACACAGACCAGGTTGTCACGTGAAATTGTATTTCTTTTCAGAGAAATGAAAAAAAGCCACAGTGTGCATGGCTGTTTGGGTCCATGCTTCACCTTTGTTCTCTATTTCTTTCCTTTTTTTCCCCTCCTAATCACTGTTTGTATCAGAGACCAGATGTGCTGACCACAGGGGCCGGCCATCCTGTGGGGGACAAGCTGAACCTGCAGACGGCCGGACCCAGAGGCCCCCTGCTGGTCCAAGACGTGGTCTTCACCGATGAGATGGCCCACTTTGACCGGGAGCGGATCCCGGAGAGGGTGGTGCACGCCAAAGGGGCAGGTCAGTGCGTTGGCCGCCGCGCTATTTGCCTGAACTGAGACGAGTAAGGACTGGAGGTGAACAAACGGGCTGAGACAGCGAGTTACTGATGGAGGTGTAATACTCAATTTCAACTTCGAGCATGCTTAGCACAGCACAATAACATCCATGTAATGACATCGAGTTTGTAATTGTCTTCAATATCTTCATGAAAGCCTCAGATTTTCTAGAATACATTGAGAACCTTTTAATGTGGCAAAACTGACCAATCGGGGCAGAACAAGAGTTCCTGGTGGTTCAAGGATTAGCGGTGGATAAAATGCTAATCCTAGTGAGTTATTTGACCAGACTGTCTGCGAAGGCTACTCAGACACGAGTTGCGTTTTGTTTGTAGTTTTCATCCGAACATTTTCCCGATATTTCGATCCCCAAGTTGGTTTTCATTTGTCATTGTTGCTTGACGTGTTTTTTCGCTGTTTGACTCAGGCGCCTTTGGCTACTTTGAGGTCACACATGACATCACTCGGTACTCCAAAGCCAAAGTGTTTGAGCACGTTGGCAAGACCACGCCCATCGGCATCCGCTTCTCCACTGTCGGTAAGGAACCTGCATGAATGGGTGGGAGGCCAGAGGTTCAGATCAGTTTCAGCGTATCGACTCGAGAACGAAAGGTGGATCGATCTAACTTCGGACCAACGTTGCGTTTTCTTCCTTGTGCCCGTTAAAGCTGGAGAGTCTGGGTCAGCAGACACGGTCCGAGACCCCCGAGGTTTCGCCATCAAGTTCTACTCTGAGGAGGGGAACTGGGACATGACGGGCAACAACACCCCCATATTTTTCATCAGGGACGCCCTCCTCGTAAGTGAGCCGGTGGGAAAGCTGCGGGAGCCACAAACGACTCTGGTTCCAGTCCCTGTGGTCCTGCAACAACCTGACTTTTGCGTATTGTATGATTTTTCAGCACAAATCGAGTGTAAACGTGTTGTTTTTTTTTCTTTAAATTCTCTTCCAGTTCCCTTCCTTCATTCATTCCCAGAAGCGCAACCCCCAAACCCACATGAAAGACCCCGACATGGTGTGGGACTTCTGGAGTCTGAGGCCGGAGAGTCTGCACCAGGTGAGTTCCTGCTCACACCTGGGGACCATGAGAAAGACAGGAGGAAAAACCTTTCGGGACTCGTAACCGCGTCGCGTCTTCTCGCCTCTGTGCAGGTCTCCTTCCTGTTCAGTGACCGCGGCTTGCCTGACGGTTACCGTCACATGAACGGCTACGGCTCCCACACCTTTAAGCTGGTCAATGCTGACGGCGAGTGCGTCTACTGCAAGTTCCACTTCAAGGTATGTGGATAGTGGACAGCGGACGCCTCGTACGGTTCACATTAACAATCGGTGGTCCGTTGCAACACCTAAAAGTGTCCACTAGGTGGCAGCAAAGCACACGTTTGCAAAACCTGTACAGTATCTTTTCCCTGTTCACATACATAGCGACAATTCAGCTTCAGCACGGGATGCTTGTGTTTTCATCGGTTCGTTTCCCCCACTCTCTAGACTGATCAGGGAATAAAGAACCTTTCCCCGGAGGAGGCTGAGCGTCTGGCATCCAGCAACCCAGATTACGCCATCGGAGACCTGTACAACGCCATCGCCGACGGCAACTTCCCGTCCTGGACTTTCTACATCCAGGTCATGACCTTCGAGCAGGCCGAGCAGTTCCAGTTCAACCCCTTCGACCTCACTAAGGTGCGTCGTCCCTCCGTGAGATGAAGTGGACGTTGTCACGGAAACGGCCGACCCTGCCGTGAAATTGATCGCTCCTGGGGAAAACGGGAAAGAGCGAGAGCGCCTCCTGTGACCGTGCTGACTGTTGTTTTTTTCGTGTCCCAGGTGTGGTCTCACAAAGAGTACCCCCTGATCCCCGTGGGCAGAATCGTCCTGAACAGGAACCCCGTCAACTACTTTGCGGAGGTGGAGCAGCTGGCCTTCGACCCCAGCAACATGCCCCCCGGCATCGAGGCCAGCCCTGACAAGATGCTCCAGGTAAACGCAAACGCGTGTCGGAGGGGCCCGATCGTAAAAGAGGCGTGAACAGTTGGGCCGAGCCTCCGTTGTGCCTCTCCAGGGTCGACTCTTCTCCTACCCGGACACCCATCGCCACCGCCTGGGAGCAAACTACCTGCATATTCCCGTCAACTGCCCCTTCAGGGCCCGCGTGGCTAATTACCAGCGCGACGGTCCCATGTGCATGTCTGACAACCAAGGTGAGTCCTCGTCCAGGCGAGGCAACCACCTCCAGTCGATTATTGACCGAGTTTGTTGCGGCTCTTGAGGAGGAGAGAAGCAAAAGCTTCCCGAACCTCACGGCATCTTTCCTGCGTCCTTCCCTTCCACGTGTCCTTTTCCCTCCCCCGTCGGCCTTCCAGCTGGAGCTCCAAATTACTACCCCAACAGCTTCAGCGCTCCGCAGACCCAGCCGCAGTTTGTGGAGTCCAAGTTCAAGGTGTCCCCGGACGTGGCGCGCTACAACACCGACGATGAAGACCACTTCACGCAGGTGAAGACGGCGCACCAGCACTCGTTCCCCTTTGTGATACACGGCAGTGAAACTGTGTGAGCGGACTGTCGGAGGAGGGAGTCATGCGACTTTCGCATTGGGTTGCAGGTGCGCACCTTCTACACTCAGGTGCTGAACGAGGAGGAGCGCCAGAGACTGTGTCAGAACATGGCGGGAGCCCTGAAAGGTGCTCAGCTCTTCATCCAGAAGCGCATGGTGAGAAGACTCCTCCTCCTGCTCCTCCTTTGCTTTAATCTGACCTTTTTCCCACAGCAGCATGTTTCATTGGACGAGCACAGTGACTTTCAACAACTTTAATTTCAGTCGAAACGGAAACTCATCCACGTATTTAGAGGTACAAATGATCAGCTCTTACTTTGAAAGCTTTTGTGGGCGTCAGCGGCAGAGGAACCACCATGACTTTCCACCTTGTATCGTTGACATAACATCTATTCTAGTCATTGTAAGTAGAATACTTTCCAATGTATTGTTTCTTGCCAAAAGCACAAGTTTTATGATGAAGACAAACCGATTTTAGTGGGATCATTTCGCTGCCCAAACGTTCCTTCGAACGGATCTGCGGTTGCGACTGTTTCCACTCAGCACGGCATCATTTGGCGTCTGAACCACAATGAAACATTTGAAAGAAACCTTTTTTTTCCACAAAGGAAGTGGTTCTTGTTGGGTGGAGTGAACACGCGTCACAAAATGCATTTCAGATTGCAGGACAATGGACAATGTTTCCGTATCGTATAAAAGTGAATCTTGACGAGAAAACGTGGGAAAATGAGCTGAAACTCTTCGGGTTCGTTTCGCCTTTGAAACTTGCGGTTCCTGAAGTCTCAACTGGCTGCTCGCTCCTGCAGGTGGAGGTCTTGAAGTCGGCCCATCCAGACTACGGCAGCAGGGTGCAGACCCTCCTCAACAAGTACAACGCCGAGGCCCAGAAGGTGCGTGAGTCGGCCTCCACCCGCACGCTGCGCGCACTCGGCTCGGGGGTGCCGCCGGCCGCGGTCTATCGAGCCCAAAGTGACGAACTTCAACAATCGGAGGAGGCCTTGTTATCGAAGCACGAGAAGCTTCTTCTATGTTTGTTATGAGAAGGGTGACAAGTGTTTCAGTGAATACTGCCTTGTGTTGTCATCGCAGAAGGAACGTGACTAATTTCTCTTTTCTCTCTCTCTCTCTCTCGCTCTCTCTCTCTCTCCCCTTCTTTCCCTCCTCTGCTCGTTTTCTCTCGTTGCCTCATTTCCTTTTTTGCTCACCATCTATCGCCTATTCTCTCCCTTTCTTCTTCCTCCTCCTTTTATTCCCTCCTTCTCTCCTGTTTTCTGCTGTTCATCCCTCGCAGAACAAACCGATGCACGTGTACAGCCGTCCAGGAGCCGTCGCCGCGTCCTCCAAGATGTAGCGCCTACTGTCGCTGCTAGGGGGGGCCACCCACGGTTAACCCCCCTCCCCTCCTCCCCCATCTCATCTCTGACAGCAAACGCACTAACATGATTGAGCGTAATCTCGCTCCTGATGGTCGCCGATTGTAATCTGCTCGTTCCGACTGGTGAGGTTGACCTGCTGAAAGCAGCAGGGTTCACGCCGTGGGTCTGACGATTCAGTCATTCCGAGCCGTTTCCGTACGCGAAGCGAGCAACACTTCAGAGACCCGCCGTCTGCGCTAAATCGATCGCGAATCGTGACGCAAATAAGTTAAATGTCAGTAAATGCTTCAAGTGAATTTATTTTGTTTGCGTTTAGATGAAATAACAACAGCTGCCGTTTTGATTTCAATCAAGTCTAAAATGTCAATGTGCAGACAACTTTTGCCTCCAAATCAATGCATTGGTCTGTGTGATGATTCCTTCAAAAGCAGTTTGGGTTTAACATCCAGTTTCCTGCTCGATTCCTTCAACTGATCAGACTTTGCCGGGCTTTTTTTGCCCTCACTCTTGACTGAGCAGCATTAATGCCGAATAACAAAGAATCCTCTGAGGATCCTCGTCGCCTCGAGTTCCACTTGCCTTTTGCTTGCTTTATTTTTAGCCGTTTCACCCTGGGTGGCGAAACATCTCGATAAACCGGGATTCCGTAAGGAGGAAAAAAGATCTGAGAGCGAAATGACAACTCGGTGCCTTTTTGCTTCACAAGAACTACGACGTACGCATGGATTTGAGACACCAGTGATGTTTGATTGTGGCCAGAACGCCAGTTTTTACATGTCGGAAGAGAGCGTCCAGGAGTGCCGAGTCCCAATGAACGAATCGTAGTTAGTTTGGTAATTTACTCGGTGGAAAGAGAGCAAACGACCGTCTCGCACTGAAGTCAATTATGGGCGCCGTTCCCTCCACGTAACCTGCTGTTAAGTGTTGGCCCGCGCCCCCATGTTGACCTGAATGTAACTGATTTGGGGTTTGTTTTTGTTTTAACGTGTGAGTTTTGGAAAAAATAACCCGCTCCTGATAACAAGATGTATGTAGTGCCTGTATGAACGAATTTGTAATTAAAAGTTTATCAACAGCTTTCAGGCGTCCCCGCGGCTTGATTGGAGGCGGGTTCGTGCCGAGGAGCCACCCAACACTTTCAGGTGGGCAGACATGCGGTGAGGAGCAGCAGCAGTAGCGCGCAGTGATTAACCACAGTCCCGTGGCTTTCAGACTGCCTCTGAACCTCCTTCCTGACGAGCCTGGCTTCAGTAAAAACTACCCACGTATCCGATGGTACATTTAAAACGAACACTAGAACCTCCGTGTCTCTGCTGAGCGAATTGAGACAGAAGCCCTCATTCTAAAGGTTCCTTTTTAAGGAGGAAGTGGAATGAAAGTTGAAGCTACTTTGCAGGGAAATTTGGAGCAGAAAAAAACCAACTTAAGGAGACGGAGAAACCCCAGACTTGTCCCGTTGCTTTCAACAGCAGCGTCGATGGAGCAGACTCTGGGTGTTATATCAGGGACAGTAACTGCAGGCGTGGTGATGGAGGAGATATGACAATGACTGCTGTTGTCGCCATGCTCGGCCACATGCTCGGCATCACACGAAGCTGATGAGGAAATAAAGAAAAGCAGAAGGGCTGGGTGGGAAGAGTAAGTGTGACCGTTAAAAGAAGTGACTTGTGACACAGATATTTAGAGCACAGGTTTGGCTCGAGATGGAGGGAAGGAGGAAGAGAAGGTTGCCTGGACTAATATCATTTTTAGCTTTTTCGTTTTTTTGGATCCTTGGTTGCGAAGCATCTCCAAACTGGGATTCCATGAGGAAGTAAAATGACCTGAAAACTCCAAACATGGTGCCTTTTTTTTTTTTTGCCTCACAAGAACTACAACGTACACGCGGATTCGACACACCCATAACACTCGCGTGTCGGCTTGAAACCGTTTGATTGTGGTCACGGACGTCAGGTTTTTTTGTTTGGTTTTTTTTTACACGTGAGAAGAGAGCGTCCAGGAGTGCCGAGTCACAATTGGGGAAAAAAAAACAAAAAAACCCTACAGTAGCAGTTAGACTGGTGTTATCGGCATCATGTGGTGCATAGCAAGGAAAGAAGAAGCAGAAGTGCAGGGTGAAGGTGGCGCAGAGAAGGTGCGAAAAGTTCAACCGTCAAAGACGTGACCAAGGTGTGAAAACACGGGTTTCGGTAGAAATTGAGGGGAAAGTGAGTCACGTTTTTGTGAGTCACGGAGCTACAGACAGCGGGAAGATCGCCAAACATAGATTCCACACAAGCGCCTGAGGTCATCGCTCCGTCCCTTATCCATGCGAGACAGTCCGTGTGTCTTTTTCCAGGTGTTTTGAGCAAGACTGGGAAAATCGAGCCTCCTCCACTGGGAGACGGTGTTGGTCAACACAACATTGCTCCAAGCACGTTCAGGAGCAAACTGCAGTGTGTCAGTGGGCAGCACATCCAAAAGGGACTGGCTGCATTTCAAAGGGAGATGCTGATGCTGATGCTGCAGCCAGTTCAGACAGAACTCATCTTCGCAGATGTGGAAAAAAAAAAGCATCCATGGATCTTACAAAGGACTGAGTTCATACATGACCTTTGAACAAACCTCTATTCCCTCGGACCCCCATAGATGGGGCAGCAAGATTAAGTCGTGGACCAGGAGTTGCTGGCATGTCTTGCTTCGAGTCCTTCTTCGTACTGGCCTCGTGAATAGAGAGTTTTCCTAAAACAGTGTAAATGAAAGTTTTCGCCAAAATCACTCCCTGCATGAGAAGATTTTATCATCGATACATGGTCCCTTTGACTCAAATCGTGTTTTTAAAGCACCTACTCTTATCCTTACTTGAGTAATATTATGATAAAGTATCAATGTTCACACTGGAGTTGTGTTCGTGACCACTGTGGCCATGTCTGTTGGTGTGGTCACACACTCAAGGGGTGGGGTTGGGTGGAGGGTCAGCCTCCACTGGATCTCGCCCAACGAGGCCAATAAAAAAGGAACGCGGTCGTCCCAGAGACTCGCAGCCCTCTCGCTGACAGCGATGACTTCTTCACGTTACCAGCTGGCGAACGCCACCCCGCTGACTCCTCTGGGGTACAGCGGCGTCCCCGGGCAGCCGGCGGTTCAGTGCGCCGTCAGCATCGTGACCGATCGGCCCAAGGACCACATGGTCTGGTCCATCTTCAACTTGGTGCACGCAAACTTCTTCTGCCTCGGACTGGCGGCTCTGATCTACTCTGTCAAGGTGAGTTTGGACATGTGAACAAGAGTGGGGGACCACAGAGGTGAGGGAGGGAGAAAAGGGACACTTCTTGACACGGAACTCCCTTTTCAACTTTTTGAAGACGATAAATCTTGGAAAGAACCACAATAACAAGTCTATTTTTAACAGAAAAAAGTGACATTTCTTTCTTTTTTAGCGGGCTATCATTTGTATTTCAGTTCTATTCCTTGTTTGATTGCTGTGAATAAACATTGGACTCCCTAACTTGGACAGGCAGCGAGATCGCTACTGCAGAAGATGCAGCGGACAAGACAAGCTGCCTCTGAACTGAAACCACTTCTGTCCTTATGCAGAACAGTTGTTTCATTGGTTCATGTTGTTGTTTTGTTTTCGTCTTTTGACTCTTTCCCTATTTTTATGATCGATAGCTTAAAATAAGATAAGATCGACTTTATTGATCTCACAAGGGAGAAATTCACTCGTTACTCGTCCTTAAGTATGAAAGAGGAAATTTGGGAAGTTAAAAAACTGCCGGTTTTGTCCTCACGAGGAGCAATGGGTGTACGGGGGTCTTCCTCTTAAAAAGCAACGCTGATATCGGAGTGAATCCATCCAAACACATTGTTTCCCTGAGGACAATTAAAAAAAAACACACCAATCCTGATCACATTTGCGAGCAGCCCGAAGCCTGCTGACGCATTGGTGAGTGTTTACCACTTTCAGTTCCAAAAAACGAACCACAGTGGGAAAGGAAAGACATGGGGAAGCGCAAAGTGAGGACACAAAATAAAAGCTGCGTGTTTCTTGCTCCTTCCAGGCCAGAGACCAGATGGTCGGGGGGGACCTGGACCGGGCGCGGCGCCTCGGCTCCACCGCCCGCAACCTCAACATCGTCTCCACCATCCTGTTTGTCCTCCTGGTCTTAGCCATCGCCACCCTCATCATCATCATTGCGACTGGCAAGCTCCATATCTTTAACCCGCTCATTGGTTGACGCGTTTTGGTGAAACGCTCTCAAGGGGAAACAAAGACATGCAGTTTCCCTCATGTAAGCAATGTGTTACATGGAACCAGATTTACAGTGTTGTTATCAAGGCCTGCTTTCCAACTATTCACTGTGTCTTGGCTGTTGTTTTTTTACAAAGGAGTGCACCATTTCTTCAAGAGACAAATAATTGTGATTGTTGGATATCATATTGTCACTGCAATAAATGACAAGGGGACTAAGTGTGTGTGTGTGTGTGTGTGTGTGTGTGTGTGCCCGCAAAAACAGCTGATTTGCAGGTGCTTTTTCAATACTTTTTTGTGGGCAAAATAGCAAGCGGGTCGGGTCGCGGGTTTTAGCTTGACAGATCAAAATGAATACAGAATAATAATGAATACAACACAATAAAAACGTAAGTCATACGTTGGTTGTAAGGCTGTGCCATGATCCAGCTTGGTCATTACGCACTCTTTCAGGAGCGCATTCGCTATTTTGCAACGGTCATTAATTCAGCTGATTAAAAGGCATGAAAGGCATTAAACCTTTCAATCAAAAGGTTGAAAGGCATTAAACGTAACAAACAAGTGGGTTAACACTCATATGAGAGAAGAACACAGAGGGTTGATGGCTCATGACTGAAGTCAGGCTTTGATTGGAAGAGCTGCCTCATTGAGGTGTGTTGTTTACTAACAGGCACCTGAATAAGCTGCTCAATATTCAGACAACATGACCCAAAATGATCATTTCAAAGACGGGTTACGGGTCGGGCTGTGAGTCGTGTTTCAACGGGTCGGATCGGGTTGCGGTACGAATCGGGCTTCATTTTCTGCGAGTGGCCTCCAGATGGATTATTGTAGCTCCACCGTTCACGTGGAGACGGATGGATGCGCAGGAAATAGCAAGGATTCGCACAATTGCGAGAAGATCACAGCAAGAATCGGACAACAGACATGAATTTCACATTTCAATGCAGAACATTTCAAATTTTTGTGTTTTTTCAGTCAAACAATGTCACACAACATGCAGTTTTCATGGGGAGGGGAGGGGAGATGAAGTGGGGGAGGGAAGGTGGACGTGGATGTTTAAGAGGACAGTGGAGAGGGGGTGTTTTCCTGCCCCTCCACCTGTCTCTTGTCCTCCTTCCTCTGCCCCGTCTTCCTGGTCATGGCCTCCCAGGCGTCCCTCAGGGCCCTGTGCGCCTTTGCCTCCTTGCTCTTGCTGGCGGGGGCCTGGTCGTGCAGCTGGAGGATCCTGTCGGTCAGGACCTGGACGTCCAGCCTGGTCCTTTCCCTCCAGTCTC
>JASSRZ010000080.1:1355924-1379464 GCA_032164315.1 Malacoctenus gilli | reverse complement strand
TGTGTGTGTGTGTGTGTGTGTGTGTGTGTGTGTGTGTGTGTGTGTGTGTGTGTGTGTGTGTGTGTGTGTGTGAAAAGCCTCCGCCTCTGCTGCTGATGATTCCATCCGCTGCTGCAATCACCTGCAATCCTTTCACCGCCACTCCTTCTGGTTGCCTGGAGACGGGGTCGCCTCGGCCACGCCAAGCTAATGATGTTGGGGGGGAGCAAGGAGGAGTAAGAGAGGAGAGGAGAAGAGGTGATGGAGACAGTGATACAAAGAAAGAGGCGTTGGTTCAAGAAAATGGGGAAGAAAGCAGCAGGGAGGAGGATGTTGCAACTAGTGAGTGAGAAACAAAAGGCACAGCTACTGTGATGGCTGAGTCACTGCATCTTGATGTTATGGTGAAGGGACACAGTGGAGAAGGTGAAGTTTGGACAAAGACTCCATCCATCACTGATCTGCATGCTAATGCAACAAACATTAACTGTTCTGATTCAGATAAGGCGCCTTGGTCATTCAGCAGCTAAAAAGATTTCTAATCTGATGATAAATAAAAACCACAGTGTTCCACATCAGAAAAGAATAATTAGGCTTCCTTCAGGAACCAGGAGGATGTTTTGACTCCTGCACATGAGAGCAGCAGGTGATGAATCACATGCACAGCATGGAGGATGAAGGGAGGGAGGGAGAGAGGGAGGAGAGGGATGGAGGAAGGGAGGGAGGGGAGACAACATCAACAGAAGACCTCCAGCTGGGTTAACACAGCAACAATGTCAATGATTGCTCACCTTTGCACCACTGTGCGAATGTGTGTGTGTGTGTGTGTGTGCTGGGGAGGCACAGGGAAACCTGTTAATTGATTTCATCCCTCAGGAAAGTCGTTTCATCATTCTCTGTGTTTTTAACCCTTGTCTTACAGCAGCCTTGCAGCAGTGTGTCTGCGCTGAGACCCGCGGCCTGCTGGGAAATGATCAACTCCACCATGGGTGCGTGTGGTACACAAGACGAAAATGATGAAGGAGTTGGTTAGATGTTACACATAGATTGATTATGATGCCACCCAACGCCAAACATTGAAGGATCACTTGAGACGGTCAAAAACCATTTCCACATCACATCAGGCAGAACTAGCGACAGCATCTCAGTGAATAAAATCAAACTTACACAGATGAGTCATAGACCTGCAGTACACTTATATCCATTGAACTTCCCCCTTCTTCACTGTATCAGTGCTTGCGTGGAAAGATTACAGTGTGAAGCATGGACAGAACCATGTTGCGTCTTTGGAAGTGACCTTTGCACAGAGTAGCACTCCCTGCCATCAGGGACACATTCACTGGGTTTCAGACTTGAGAGCTATTTTATGTTCTATTAAAAAAGAAAAAGCAAAAACAGATGAGTGAATGACGCTTTCTCCCTGGGACCTCTTCTGGGGGTGATGTCAAGCTGCACAGCAAGATTTGAGGAGACCCCCCCCCCCACATACACACAACCTTTGTGTGTTACTCAGAACTAGAAGTGAGACTCCTCATAACTTTAACAAAAGTGGTTTTGAGAAGCTCAGAGTTGTTCCAGGTCTTGTGTATGTCTCAGTGCTTCACAGCAAAAGCAAACCCCAGACCAGTTGTTCAGTGTAAAAGTTTATTGTCAGAACAAAGCACCTATAAATGTTTCACCACGAACAATCCTCTGGTTCAGCTAAGTCTTGTTACCATGAGAAGTTGAGTGAGTTACACAGGAAAAAGTGTTGTGCATCTCTCTGACTGATGTGAATGTTAAATAAAAGTCTGACAAGCTGCATAATCAGAAAATACAAGACTGAAATATCAAGGCCTGAAATATTTCAACAGTGAGACAAGAACTGCACCAGAACTCCATATGCGTCCGTCATGCTCAAATAAAACTTTTCCAAACACTTTGTACGACTAAGCTCTTCTTCTTCTAATGGTAGCATCTTTTTTTCTACATTCACCTAAAAATTTGTGGTTTCTTCACACTTTAAAAAAACACGCATGAATTGAAACGGTACAAAAGAATGACAAGCTCCATAGGGCAGCAATAAGTTACATTACGAGGTCAGTATATAAGGCTTACAAAAACAACATTCCACACATTAATGCTGAGGTTAACATGAGAAAGTGTCAGTCAGTGCAACAGGTACACAATGTATAAAACCTTCTGAGGTACAAGGTTGTTCCACGTGACACCAAACGATTAATTCGGCCTAACATCCATTTTTCTAATTGGCCTAAATCAAAATCACTGTTGCATTGCAACCAATCACGAGTCCTCATCCAAGAAAGGAAATGAAACAAACATTCAGTGTTCAAGACCTTTAGATTAGTTCAAGGCACCTTCCTCCAGGCGCGCCCAGATCTTTTGTCTGTGGCTCGGAGTGAGGCAGTGGTCAATCGCCCGCTCCGTCTCTTGGACCCGCCTCCGGAAGCGTTCGCGATCTCGCGCGAATTCTTCCCAGTGTCCTTTGCGGGAGGCCTGCCGAGCGAATGGCCAGCTGCGCATGACATGCACATGAACGAGAGGAGAGAACCGCACCTGAAACCAAGAAGAAGGAAAAAAAGTGAGACAACTCTGCTTGAGAAGCACGCAGCTTCCTTCCTTCCTTCCTTCCGACACTTCCTTCTACTTCCCAACAGACTGTGTTGAAAACTACAAAGTTTTCCTGGAACAAAGAAAAGTACAGAACATATTGACTCTGTCTATTTTTATGATGCAATGTGCTTATTGACATGCTTTTGCAATACTGCTACAACTCCCCTTAGCTCCTGAGTAAGTCAGACTCCCCACTGACTGGCTGGAGTCACATGACTTGCTTAGTCATGACGACTGGCTGCGTTGCTAACTGACAACAAACAGCTCCCTGGCTCACAGCCGGCGGCAGTGCCGTGCAGCTCTTATCTGGGGATCAGTGACTCAACACAAGCCACTCCCAGTGACACTCCTGTACTAAGTTTAAATATGTGGTCACATGATTCGATGCGTCTGGGCCAATGACAAAGATTCATGTCATCTGCTTCAGGATTCTGCATTAATTTGGGGAAAGACGATCAGAAGTGTGTTCTTGTTGCTGTAACACGAATTTTTAGAACCATTTGTGTGTTTTTGCATCGTTGTAATTACATCACCGGGATGAAATAAATTGCTATTGACCTTTTTTGGAGTGTTGTCAGCCTTGCTGGGCGACTTCTCCTCTGTAGGTGATTGAGCTTTGTGACCGGCTCTTTTCCAGGGCACCATTGTGGTGTCAGGGTGGGAGTGATGCTTGAGCTGCCTCTCTGGCAGGCGGGGCTTTGTGACTTTGTTCTTTCGGGTTGATTTGACCCCATTCCTGCCATTTGTGGGCAGATTAATTGTGAAGTGGACTTCAGGAGTGTGCGAGTCTTCTGTAGCTCGGTGGAGTGTCTTTGCTGGTGCTGTTGGCGAGCTCTGGAGGCGGGCCTGGAAGTTCAGGGGGTGATAGGGGTCGTCGTTCAGACAGAGGGACCTCCAGAGCTGGTCTTCGCCATCCTCCGACGAGGGGGTACAGCTTCCCTCCTTCTCGTCCGTGCCACTACTGGTGAAGGAAGTGTGCAGCGGGGCCTGTTGCTTAGCGACAGCGGGGCCGGCGCTGCTGACAGTGCATGCAGTGAAGCACATGGGGTTGAAGGGATCGGCAGGACTGCTGAAAAAGTCCCACAGCCTCTCATTTTCCTCTTTGTCGATGTCGGGGTTGGAACCGTCTGAGCTGCTCCAGCTGCTCTCGCTGTCGGAGCGGCTGACCCAGATGTTGAGGCCCTGTGGCCCCAACATCTCCTCGCTGGCATGGTTGACTGAAATCATCTCAGAATCACTACCGTCTCTGGCTTCTCTTCTGCTTTTGCCCGTGTTGGTCGTGATGGAGGCAGAAAAAAAGAAGGGATTGTAAGGGTCGCTGGACTTGGACAGAGACTCCCAAAGAGCTTTGCTTTCCTCGCTCTCAAATTCGACCACGCTGGGGTCTTCCTCACTACTCCACTGAAAGCTCTTCTCCTCCTCTGGGGGGTCCTGATTGAAAACCATCTTCTTTGCTGTATCCTGTTTGAAAGCCTTCCGAGTGCTGTGATTGCAGGTCTCGCCCGAACTCGAGCTGTCGCTGCTCGACATGAAGATGTTCCATTCGCCGGGGAATCCCATCTTCCAGCTGGAGTGGTGTCCCAGAAAGATGCCCTCTTCTTTACCGGACACAAAGTCGTCCACTATGCCGCAGCACAGGTCGTCGGCACGCAGGCTGGACAGCAGGGCCTCGGCGGTGGCCTTCCCAGTGAAGGGGTCGCTCACTTCTTCGCAGAAGTTGGAGAGAGGGTTGGAACCGCCAATCACGACACCGTTCTCCCCGTCAAAGAGAGAGGAGAAGAGGAAAGACTCTGCTTGGTTTGTTGCTGTGGCCATGTGCTGGATGTGCTGACCAGTCTCGTCTGTGATTCTCACATGGACCTCGAACCTGAACATCTGGAAAACTGAAAGTAAAAGAAAAGAAAGAAAGTTTGAGTCCTGATAAGCACCCAAACAGGATCAATAAAAAGCTCGTTTTACGAAGTTTTTTAAACTACTGGTGCTCATATAAGGCCTCTTTTCTCATTGTCTAGCAACTGAGTAAATTTTGGATTTTTTGTATTAAATATTAGCAATAAGTAAACATTGCATACAACAGTCATTACAGTTTTTTGGGGAAACATACATTTACTGACTGGATTTTGAGTTATCTCACATAAAGTTCAAACATATCGTTTCCGTATACAAAGTACTTTTTTTTAACCTGTGAAAGGGAATTGTTTTACTGCCAAGCACGAATAATTGAGCACAACGTATTTTCACGTTAAAACAAAATACACTTGCTAAAACGATACGATACGAAACCTGTAAAACAACTTCGGGCGTTGGATATTTAGCGGTCATGAGAAGTACAACAGGCGGCGATCGCGAACACAAACGGCGAATTTACAGTCAATAACAAAGCGAAGCGGAGACAAAAGCTTCACGGTGTCGAAGAAGAACCGTCCAACGTGTCGACAACAAAGCCCGGCTTGAAAGAACACACCGTCTCCGCCGCGCTGGGTTGTTTGCCCGGTTACTGTTCACACAAACACGGCGATTCAAATCGCAACCGTGCTTTTAGTGTGTAGGAGGCGCGGTGAGGTTTCTTTCCCCTCTTACCTGACATGAAGTGGCAGTAAAGGACTTGGAGCAGCAGACGGAGCTGTTCCCACAGCGCGGTGAGAATGTGTTTAGTCCACGGCAAAAGCGCCATCCCTCCGCCACCAAACTTCTCCATTGCCGTCCGCTCGGAGCTCGTCTGAGGACCAACCGCCGGAGCCATTTTCACGTCCGTCCTTCCTTCGGATTTTAAGGGCTGCTGTGTTCGGGGGAAGAAGCCCTCACGTGTTCTGGTATTCTTCGTCAAAAACCAACAGATTTCGGTTACTTGTCGGTGACGGAGAAGCGTCGCTGGGGTGTCGCTTCATTTTTCGGCAAATTAGTGCCATTTTGTGGTCTCGCAGGTCAAATACTCCGGTTTCTCTGTAGTTTCTCCATCTTTCTCAGCTGTGTTGTCTTCTTGGTTGTAAGAGAGTTGAATGTCTAAGTGTTACACCACTCGCTGTTAAAATAAACTAGGTGACGTCAGGAACAACGTGATTGGATCAAGCCAGTGCCGCTCAGCCCGCCCCTTCAATTACGTAAACAGTGACGCATGGAAAGTGCCCGTACCTTCCCCCTGTTTCCAGGAAAGCCCACTTCTTATAGCTCAAAGGCTTTCGTGTTTGAACTTAAACTGGCAACAAGAAATTGAGATGATACGAAAGTGTAAGGAGTCATGAAGAAAATATGTAGAACTTCCCTATATAGATTGTGTTTCCATTTAACATGTTGGTTGAGAGGAGCAATTCCCGACAATAGGATATCTTATGCGTTTCATTAACATCCATGATCTGCCATTATACTGCAGCTAAAATACAATGGTTCAGTTCAGTTTCAATAAACAAAAGCACACAATTTCTGATTGACAGTTTTATTTATCCAAAAGTGTAGAGTTTATGCCACCAGAGCAGAAGCTGTAGAGGACTCGCTGTAAATGAGAAGGAAAATATCATGAGGGTTTTGCACAGACAAACTAAAATCAGAAAAAGTCCTGACCATGACCACTTGAGTGCATGCAGACCTCATTTTAATTCCATCTCTGTGTGACAGTGTTGTGTTTTGAGGCCCTATTTCACCTTCATTCCAGCATGAGTTAGGTGTACCTACACATTTGACATACAAAGTTGAAGCGACGGAAGGCAGTTGGTCATGCAAGTTCAGGGGATATCGTTCTTTGAAATTTCAATATTTCCACTTGCCCATTCGCTACATTCGCGATGGGAGTTCAACATTGAATCAGAAAGTGAAGACAAAACACGCATGGCACTTTTTATACTCGACTACAGAAATAGTCATATAGGGTCGGCTGCCATACAAGTCAGAGGCCAGCCAACTCCTCGGACAAACATTTACACTTGAAGGCTCAAAATTCAAATCTTTAAGCCTGGAACAAATCATCCAAAAACATTTCAACAGAAGAGGACAGCTGAGCTAACACTGCTCCTCAATTTAAAAGGCAGACCTGTTTCTTCCCAGAACTCTTCCGAACACACAAGGTAATCTCAACTACTGTCACCCGATTACAGGTCACACATACAAACACCGAGTGTAAATTATTCTTGATTGCATTGTGTTTCTTTAACGACATCACAGGATAAAAACTGAAAAATCTTTGTAAAAGACCCATGAGACAACCAGTTGCTTCAAGGATACTGGTTTTACTGCTGCCTGAATGACTTCAATAGAAATGATCTCTTTATCTGAAGTTCTGAGTTTGTATTCATCTGAAGGTTGTAAATGGCTTTTAAACCACTGATGATGTCCTCAAACTTTTGGGACAAAAATAATTAAATTGCATTTTATCACTGGAACCGTCTCTAACCTAAAACATCATTTCATCCAGTGAGCAGACACCTACACCTACATGTATTGTGTGAAGGGGACTGGCAGAGATGGCACCAAGTAGCCACTCTGCTAATTTACCTCCAGTTGTTTTATCTAGCACAAGAGAAATATCACAGCTCTCAACAAGGTAAAGAGCCGGACAATGAATTGTGCCTCTATATCAATACAAGCACTAATGTCACTGAATCACGACACATCACCTTTATTATCATATTCATCCTCACAATCTGAGTGGATTTGTTCCACTGAAAAAGATTTCTAAGTCAAATCAATACGTACTACTTCCAGTTGGGGGCCAGTACTCTCTTGGTCTTGTAGTAACGGGCCAGCCTGTGGATCCTGCTCTCAATGAGAATCAGGCGGAACTTGGCATCCTTGTCCTGCAAGTACAGCAACAGTGAGTCTGAATCAGTTCTTGCATTTTTTTAAACAGATTTTAAAAACTCCTGATTCTCAGCAACCTAAAAACTAAATGCTGAGTTAACAGACTGGTGAACTAGCAGACCTTTCTGTTTCTCTCCAGGTGCTTCCTGACGGCCACGGCCTTCTTGATGAGGTGGTACAGATCCTCGGGCAGGTCGGGGGCCAGACCCTTGGACTTGAGGATCCTCAGGATTTTGTTGCCAGTGACAAAGCGGACCTGGGCCACACCATGGGAGTCCCTCAGAATCACACCTAAACAGGGGCCCAAATGTGTCAATACTGCACAAAGGCTGAAAACGAGCAAAAGGTTCTACACAAGCCAAGACTTCACTTCTCACAATTACCAGTTTCCACAAGTGAATGGACAAGAACATGGAGTAAACGGGGTCACATACAGAAAGGTAACCATGCTTTTGTACAAACTTTGGCATCTGGCTAAAAAGAAAAAACAAACACTAATGCAGCAAATCTGTGCCACCAGATCAGCTTTTCATAGTCTTTGTGGTATATACAAAAGAAATTGCAGCACCCATATTTGAAGGAGTATAATACAAAAGACGTTTGATGGTTAAAAAAAAAAACGGACGTATAATACAACACAAATATGATGCATAGTGAGTATTGCAGTGAGCCAGTTCAAAGTTTTTAGCTATAAAGACCATACGCAGGGGGGCATACGCACAGGGAGTCCTCAACATGGTCTTCTGTAAATTGCTGCAAATCAGCAAAGTAACAGGCATGCAATACCAGAATGTCAACACAAACTGATGTTACATTTGTGTACCCTTCAGGTGCCAATTAGGACAGTATATTTTCAGGACAAGCTTATTTTGCAAGATCGGCAGTTGTTCTTAAAAAAAAAAAAAAAAAGCCAGAATAAGGCTTTGTCCTAGGACTATGGTTGTTACTAATAATCTTTCAGGCATCAATTCTGTTGTTTTAGAATTTCAACCAACTTTGAACCATGAAGTTTGTCGATTCACAAGACTGACTAAAAATGATGTGTAGGGGATTTAAGTAGAAGTTATGGGACAGGCTGGTGGCAATGATTTGAAAACGCTTGCAGGAATATTGCTGGTTTAAGCTCATTGACACTAATTTCCCGATTTACTGCCACTGGTAAGCTTCAGTTTAATCTCAGCTGCTGCGATAAAAAAGGTGTTCAACCAAGTCATGACTCCATTGTTGATGAAACGTGTGAAAAATGTCTCCCGGTGAAGCTGCACTGTTCACAACACTTACCGATCTGGGAGGGGGTCAGACCCTTTTTGGCCAGCTTGAAAATTTGCTCTTTGACATCATCAGAAGTGAGCTTCAGCCACTGAAAAGAGGAGAGTGAGATCGTGAGTTTATACAACCGGAAAAGTGAGAAGCGTTGCGGTCTATATATTGGTGTCTTTGCCGAGTACTCACAGTGGGAACACTGCGCCTGTAAGGCAGAGCCGACTGGGACAAGCCCTTTCTGTGGGGGAAAAGAGGACGAACTCAGAAGATGAAACTTCAAAAAACTAACGCTACAAATGGATTCAGCTCAATGAGAGATGAAACTCAAGCGAGCATCTCTGAAACAGTTTGAGGGGCCATGATGAACCGGCTCGTGTTAACTCTAAAACTCCTGTTTCACGAGAAAACCTAATACGTTCCAGGCGAGAACAGACATGTCTTTTACGTCAAAATCACTAACACATATTCTTATGAGAGTCTGACAAATATCTGCGTTTGATTTGGAAATGTAGCAGTAGCAGTAAAATCGTCTGGACCCACAAGTATGCTAACGGGGCTAACATAAGCTAGTCGGGGTGGAAGTCGATGCGAGGCTGCGAGTGTCTAGAAGAATTTCTCATTCCTTTGTGTCAGGAACGGTCTTATTTTAAGCTCCTGACGATCGTAAGACGTCTAATTGCATTATTTTGAGACTAAAAATGTGTCAACTGCAGAGAAAATGTGACTTTATTCTATAAAACGAGAGCTCACCCGGGAGCGTGCATGCGACCCATGATGGCGGTAGAGGAAGAGAGGCCTTACACGCGACCGAAAGGGCTCTTTTGCGCCTGCGTCGGAAATGACGCAACGATGCAAGGGTTGGCTTCATTTTCAATGCGTCACTTCTTCTTCGCCAGGCAAATAAACTGAATCACAACCCGAATAATAATTAACATTTGAAAATAATTATGTTTGCCTGTAATGTCACGGCATGCCTACTTTGCTCTGTTTATCGGTACCTTTTTGAAAAAGATGATCACCACGGCAACAACAAAAACACATCGGCTGCCAAAACAATCGGACTTCATGGCATATGAATAGTTGAAACAGCTGAGCAAGATTTTTAGTCCTCCCTCCATCTTCATTCTTGTGCTTGTAACATCATTAGTGTGCAGCAATTTTTAATCCAGATGATTGCAGAGTGCTTTGGCATAACACTTTATAAATGACAATTTCAGCAGCCGGAGCTGCTTGCATCTGGAGCATAAAAGTCACTTTTTTCAGCTGAATTTAAAGATATGCTCAATCAAGCCTCTTGTTTTTCTCTTTTCTTGGTTCCCTGGACCCTCCTCCTGGGGTGACTGACCAGTTGAGAGTGGTGTATATTGAGGGTGTAGACACTTTGGCTTTGCATTGGGCCCTTTTCAGGATTTTCTTGTTTTTTAGAGTGCGTAAAGGAAACAAAAGGTGGATAAGAAAAGGGGCATAGTTAAAACAGAAAAAAGCCACACCTTGAAAGAGAACCAGACTTGTCTCCTCCCAAAACATTCTGTAGTACCAGTTTCATTCTTAGTCACTACACTGCAAGACCGCCCTGAAGTCAAAAGTTTATTCGACCATTTAGGATCTCCTCATTTGTCCTGCTTAGTGGGGTCAGATAAAGTGAACTCAGTACCTGGATCAAGCATTCTGAATGATAAGGAGAAAAGCCAAACCTCCGATGGGAACATACTTACTATGTCCCCCCTATTGTCTTGGAGGCAGCCCTGCTTTTTCTTGAAGAGGAACCTGCTGACATGAAGATTGTCAGTAGATTGACAGACCATGGCTGATTCACATGCCTGACACAGGGCACAGTCTCTCTGAGCCACCTGTCTGCATTGCTGATATCAGTCTGTCATTCGTGTCTATGTGTGTATCAGTGTTCATTAGATGTGTTTTTCTTTGTCTTTTCTTGCACATGGTCTTAATTCTTGCTACAAACCATTAAGCCAGACTTGCACTGACTAAAATCAGTGAAAATACACAGAAAACATTTCAAAAAGATAGCTACAGGTGTGTGTGTTAGGCGTATGTATTGCTTCTGTCGAACACATCGCCTGCGCAGACACAAAGTGACACCGATTTGTTCCAAAAACATTTAATTTGCTTTAGGAAAGAGGGATTACAGTACACACTGATCCATTTGGGCTAGAGGTCACCAATTAAGAATAAATAACTGGCCAAGTTAATACAAACTCTGCTTGCGTTCTTTGTACAGGTACTAAAAAGTTTTTTCAAGCGGATCAAGACACAAATATTTTATAGTGTGACATTATGACTGTCTTTTAGATCTTTAAAAGCTTTATCAGATAAACTCATCTCTTTCCCTATTAGACATTAACGACAACTTAAGCTTTCTAGTTTAGCAAGTGAGGAGAGAAGCAGGTAAGCTCGTTCTCAGGATTTTGTTCCCTTTTTGTGAAGTAGCTCGAGGGCCAATCTGACATCCCAAATGTTCCTCTCGATCAAATACCCCAACAGGGCGACAGGTCCTGGACTTCAGCTGACCATCATGGCATCACTCCGATGCTAGACGCCGATCTGGGAAGTAAAAAGGTCCCAAGTCCCATCTTAACTCAGGCCCCAAATCCAGTTTTGAACCTCTTTGAGGGGACCTTTAATCTGTATTCTTAATCCAGAGCAGGGACAAAGGCGTGCTGAATCTTATAATACAAATTGCCCTTTAAGGTGTGCTGTGTGAAAATAGTCAAGTCATACCACGAGAAAAAAGACCAAGTAGTGTGCATTTAGTGGCGTTCCACTTTTGCAAAATAAAAACCTCTCTGGTTCATGTCCAGCTCTGGAAGAACTACTGATATAGCTTTACAGAATATGGATCTCTTTTTTGTTTCCAATAAAGGACATATCACATTGTTAATAAAATATATATTATATATAGCAGTAAGGCCAAGTTGAGCACTAAAGAGAGATTGTGAGCACAAACAAAAGGCACCCTGATCAGCTCCCTGTGGAGGAGAGTGGTTTGATTTGCCGTCTTTTCCTCTACGTTTGGCACATTGTTGGGGAGTCGTAAGGTCACTGTTGATTTCCTGGAATCTGTGTGTGTGTGTGTGTGTGTGTGTGTGTGTGTGTGTGTGTGTGTGTGTGTGTGTGTGTGTGTGTGACTACTGCATCTACGAGTGTGTGCTGCCAAGCAGGAAACACTGACGTTTCCTTCTTATCGAGATAGAAAGAAATAAAGAAAGAAAACAAGGAAACTGTAATAATGAGCCCTCTTTCTAGTCTTTAAAAAATAAACGTGTCCATCTATATATACTCTTCTCAAAGAAAGCTGTTTTGGTCCTCTAATATCAAAATGTACAAAACATTACAGCTCTGAGTTATACTTCAGGAAAAGGACAGGACGAGGAGATTGTTTGTCACAGAAACAATCCTGATTAGTTGTAAAGGGCGAGAGAAGAAGACAGGGAAGAGTGGGGGGGGGGGGGGGTCGCCCCTTCGAGGGCATGTGTCTATGCTTTTCTCGGGGCAATCACCTTCAGAGTGAGCAAATTCAGCAGATTCAGTTTGACAGATACACACCAGCAACTCCTGCGATGACACCCTACAAATATGACAACATGACTGTCTGGAAGAAACAGTTTGGTTTCAAATTTTAAAGTGAAATATTGCTGTTTATACTTTGAAAAAGATGTAAATCTCTACAGAAATCATCGTCCACCACCAGACAAGTTCTGGAGTAGTGTTTTGTGTTTGTTTTTTCCAATGAGAGTTGAGGTGACCAGTCTTTTCAAGTAAGGTCATGTCTGCTGCACTTCCCGCATGACGTGAATGCAGCTGTGGTTTGTCTGAGGAGTCAGAGACCTCCTGGCATCAGAGAGGGGCTAGAAGTAGGGGACGGCTGTCAGTTTGTACCACTTGACCGTCTCCTTGCTGAGGTCAAAGTCTTTGAGTCCAAGCGTGATGCCGCCAAGAAAGTAGTTCTCGCGCAGGGACTCCGCACTCAGCACGCTCAGTTGAAGCTCACGCAGGCCCAGAGTTTCTTTGCTGTAGCCGCTGTATACCAGCTGTGGAAAGAGAGGAGGCGAATTGAGCAGCAAGTACTCCAAAACAAAAGCAAATAAAATTTAGTGCAGGAAAACAACATTTTACAGACAAAACTCTGGAACAAATAGTCCTGTATAATTAAGATACAATTCATGCTGCTTCCTGACCATCTCATTGAACGTGGGGTTCCTGGTTTTTCGGGAGATCTTGGTCTTGCGTTTGGAGATCTTGTTTGGATCTGGGAGCAGGTAGGTTTTCACATACGGGTTGGGATCGGCTCCATCTTCAGAGACCTGCCAGGAGGAGGAGACGGGTTCGTATGGTGGCGACAGATGGACAAACCAAACACCGGCTGTGTGGGTTCCCCACAGTGGTTACCAGGTCTTTGATGTGCATGACCATGATGAAGAGAGTGCTGTTCCTGTAGGAGATTGAAAGCTTCACTTCACCTTCCACACGGCCTGAGGTGGGACTCAGTGGAGGATCTGCAAGAGTCACACATCAAATCATACATTTGCTTTGTATTTGGAGTTGTGCATCCATCAACAGTGTTGGGGAAGTTCACTTTCTACAAGAACTAGTTCAAAGTTCAGTTCACAAACTTTAAAATGAACTAGTTCAGTTCATAGTTCATAATTCAAAGTTTTTGAACTAAGTTCATGGTTCCAAAAATGAACTACTTCATAGTTCTTTTATAATGTTTTTCAACATAAGACTAACTTAACTTAAACACTTAAATCATATTCATCTTTGTTAAATTAACACTTGTTGCAGACATTCAACCCACTACTTTCCAGCTGCAGCTTTTACCCCTGCAGTTTATTCTCAAAAACATAAGGACAATCTTACTGCTTGAATGGTCTTTTTTTATGAGGAATAATTTAAACAAATAAAAATAGGGAAGCAGTCTTTAAAATTTCCAAAGCTGTAACAAATAACTTAATATAGCAAAACTCCTCAAGGAGATCATTCTAAACTGTTGTAACAAGTCAAAAATATATGCCAAAATATCAATAGAAACACAATCTGAGGTAGAACTGATGCTGAGGTAGGAAGTAAGACTGGCATATTAAAAGGCTCGGTAAGAAAAAATAAAAGGAAGTACTTGGTTTGATACAGAGATGTCATGCAGCTAGGTATTAAATTGAAAAGAATGGAGCTGCAGCCCCAGGCACGATCCCAAAGACTTCTGAAAATTAAATATTGGGTTTGAAAATTAAAATCAAAATATGTCTCATTTCTCTTATGTGTAGGAAACTAAGATTGTACCTCAAAGTGCAATAAAGCATCTAACTCTCCATATTCTTGGCCAGTGGTGCCATAGGAAGTGCTGCCATCATTTCTTTTTGACTCCATGCTTTGAGCAGTATGATGACGCATGTGGCGATGCGACTCTGGTGCAGGGGTTGCCAGATGAGTGTTTTTTCGCTGCATGTGTGTTTGCGGTGAGTTTAGCGGACTTTCTACAGAAAATCTGGCACGTTCTTGAATGAAATTGAGCTGTGAATCAACGCCGTTCACAAACATCAGAATGAACGCGTTCACAACAAAGTTCATCAAGCAGAAATTGAGTGCGTTCAGTTCATGTTCTCCAGAAATATGAACGAGTTCATGAACGATCGTTCATTGAACATGTTCACGCACAACACTGTCCATTGACACAGATTAACTGAAATGAAGGCATAAACAACCAGTGGCTTGAACTTTAGCCAGTGGAATCTAACGTTGGTTCAGGTATTCAAAGTAACAACCTCCCTCCCACCACCACCACCCATGGGGACAATCAGCACGTATGTAGATATCTACCAGGTGCTTTGGTTGTGGCATCTTCCCCTTCGGTCTTGTCATCCCGTGCAATTGGATGAAAGAAGGTGTAGATCAGGTCACACTGCAGGACAAAGAGAGAGGTCACTTAATTAACTAGTACTGGTTACAAACCGATGTAGCGAGGTCACTTCGCTTACATGTGTGGAGGAGCTAAGTAAAGCTCGTAGCTCAAACAACCATTCAAGTCTGCATGTAAACATACTGACTGATCCTGACAGAGAGTGTGTGTGTGTGTGTGTGTGTGTGTGCATGTGTGTGTGTGTGTGTGTGCGTGCGTGTGTGCGTGTGTGTGTGGTGTGCGCGTGTGTGTACCTGGGTGACCTCTGTGGAGCTTCTCATCAGGTTGTGGACGTAGTTGTTGAGCTCCAGCTTCCTCTTTGCAGCCACATCTTTGATGTGAGTGCGGCCGAGGACCATTTTGTTTGGGAAACTAGAAAGAAAGGCAAATCTAATTTATCAATTGATTACCACATACCCGATGCAACAACAGCAGGATGTTTACAACAGGCTGCAAATAAGAATAAGCTAATAATTTGCATCATGAATGTAGATCAGACCATTTATAAAAGCTATAGAAGAGAAACTGTCTCTTCCATCAAACATCTCATACATCATTTATTTACAGACAGAGGTTGAAGCTGACAGAGGTTGAAGATGGTAGAAGGAGGTTAATGGAGGAGTGATTCCTGGAGGTGACTGGTTACCCCGGTAGCTTCCACAGAGGGAAGAGGATGGTCAGTTTATTGTGAAGCTCCTGAAACTCGTCAAAAGTGCGGAAGAGGAACTGCGGCTCAGTCTGACCCTCCCTCATGATCCTCACCACATATGTCTGCACAGAAACCCCCGAGCAGAGCAAAATGTTGAAGAGCAGTTGGGTTCAAATCAGGAACAGAGAAATTCAGACGATTTTCCTGAGACTCACGTAGTGCTTGTCGGGGTTGTATCTTTTCTGGAAAGAGAAAATGGAGGTGTGGAGGATGCGGCCCTCCTGTTTCAGCGTGTACGTCTTTGGGGAGAAAGACAGGATTGGCTCGTCATTGGCCGGCAGACCGGAGAAGCGGAGCTGGGCAAGGTTGTGGATGAAGAAGTTGAACTTGGTGGCCACACTTCCCAGACTGGACTCAATCAGTCTGAGGGACAGAAGCAACTCATTACAGAGGGAACTAACGCAAGATGGGGGCAGAGATCAATAACTTGCATGAAAAAATATAAACAACTTTCTGAGGAACATGTACAATCATGATCAAGTAAAACTGGTAAGCAATGTGTTCTGTTGCTGTGATGCTGCTACAGCAGCTTTTTTCCTTTCTTTCCTCTTCCGAGTCGACATTGCCACCTGGTGGCCTCTGTTACATTCTGCTATCGTTTTTACAGCCCAAATAAAGGAAAAGAAAATACACGATCACTTTGTGTGGCTAAAATAGCCTCAGCACATGCAGGAATACTTCATAGGAGAAAAACACTCAATGTTGAGTAAAAAATGGGCTGGAGCAGGGAGGGAATGTTCTGGATTTGTGGGGGAGAGGAGGAGTTAATTTATTCACCTGGTGAAGAAGATGGTGGCCTCTGCGTCTGTGTTGTGAGGCTGCAGGGCATCAAACACGTACTTCAGATCCTGAGAGCCAGTCAGCTCAGGGAGGCCCGAAGACGTCATCTACGAGAGAGAACCAAAACTTTTAATGCCGAGGGCTTACAGAGTGATGAAAGATTCCCTGATTTGCATCAGTTCAACAGGTGACATTTGAAGCATCAACGCTGTGAAAACAATCCACATATTTGCAGAAAGCATGATACTGAATTTACAGAATCTCTGCGAGTAAACTGCAAACAGACGACAGACAGATTTATTCGACACGGATGCTGCATGTCTGCACTTATTTTGGCTCTCGCAAGTGCAAAATAAAGAGAATAAAATAGGACATTTATTAGGTCAAATAAACCAGGAAGAAAATGCCGACAATAAAAATGTATTCAGTGGCAACATAAAGACACAGTAACAATGGTCTCTTACTGTAACTGTAGTTCCGTTACATCCTGCAAATACTTGCCGATATCCTTTATATTACAAGTGTGCACAATAACGGGAGCAAATGCATGTTCTGTGCATGCACACATGACCACTGCATGATTTCTGAGTCTGTAGCTGATGTGTCTCACCAGTGACAGCAGGTTGAGGAAAAGGCCGGAGTGTTTGCGGATGAGGTTGTAGGCCTGGCAACACAGGTCGACAAACAGCTGGAAGCGGCTGGTGGGACGCTCGCCTCCGTTGATGACGTACGCCATGTCAGAGGTCAGGACAAATGGTGCCCGGTCCCTGATGGAGAGAAGAGGAAAGACAGAAAGAACGAGAGAAAAGTTCTTCAAGTTTAGAGCATCAACTTTTGCTTGGAGTGAGCCAAGAAGTTTGAAAAAAAAAAACAACCCCAAAACATTTGTTGATTAAAGCACTTTAAAAAGATAAAGTAATTCAGGAGCTACAAGTGCAGACTATTTCATGTACTTGAGATATCAGAAGAGACGAATGAGCTTGTCAAACAGGCGGCAGTGTTTCAGGGTCTCGTTCACAGAGCGGGTTGTGTATGCGCATTAATCAGACAGCAAAATCAATTTAGATGATGAATGTACAGTTGCACTTTAACAGCTTCTAAGACAGAAAGAAAATGCAAAGAAAATCAATGTGTGTGTTTGGTTTAGGGTCAAACTCAGGGACTATGCAGTCCACTGAGATCATCAGCGTGACATCAGGGCCAAAGGACTGCATGCTACTTCAATAAAAGTCCATACAAAGTTATCAAAACAAACATGCATGCCTTTATGTTCAAATCACTGTTTAGTTTCAGTCTGTACTGGTTGGAGTAGCTACTGATTCAATGTGTAAGCTGATATATTTGGTTTATTAATGTCAGGACAAAGCATCATGCACTGAAACCATAAAACTGTGGTCATAAAGGCAAACAGGAACCAGTCAGTGTGCTGGTGAAGCTGATTGGTTAAAACCTGCCACCCTGAGAGCACAGCAACACATATATTATCTGATGGACAAATGAGCAAAGTGGTTTCATCTTCACCTTTTGAAGCTGCCAAACATCTGGGCGTGACCCAGGAACTTGCCAAAGTCGATGTGAAACATGTGACCAGTGGAGCGCAGCATGATGTTGTCGTTGTGGCGATCGCAGATGCCGAGTACATAGGTGGCAACACAGCATCCCGCACATGAGTAGATGAAGTTCTCAGAAGCCTGGAAACAGGGAACAGAGAAAGAGGAGTCCTATTGGCTGACGAGGCACTTATGTTGCATGAGTCTGACTGGCTGTGTTCAGAAGTTTCACACTCTGAGTTCAGGGTCAAATTCTGTAAAGTAAATTTCAAGAGTCAAAGGTCAGTGGCTGGGGTAAGTTTTCACATTTATACGTACCTGAGGTCAAACAGTTTGACAACAGCTATAAATTTCAAGGGTAACAGAAATCTGTTTTTTTTGTTACAGGGAAAAAAAACCCCACATTCACCTTTTTTTTTTATTCTCACTTCACTTTGAAAAATGTTAAGAGGCCTTACAATCTCTGAGCCTCTGCCAAGCAGTTATTACTTATACTGACATGACTAATCTGTAGGTCCACAAAAGATTACAGTGAAACATGAAGTTATGCACTTAAAAATGAGACTTGCAAACTCATTGTGACCTTTGCCAAGCAACTCATGTGGGAAAGATTCCCTCCTGCCCCCATTCCTGAGTTATCTTGTTATCACTGCTGAAGCTGACGGGCTTCATGAGCTATGTGGCATTACGTTATGCTGCAAACAGCTCTGGACAACATGAACAAAAAAAGGCGTATTCAGCAATCAAACAGGCAAGCCGCACTGTTCCTTGACACATCAAGAAGCACATGCTAAAACTACATTTTCTTCAGTCCCGTGTGCTATAAATGAAACAGCTGCTGAGGGTCTGGATTGCTGTTTTCAAACTTGTCCTCCAGTACACATGTGTGCATGTTCATCCATGGCGTGTACCTTCTCGTATTCATCCTCAGCAGGATTATACTTGCGGAGCCACTCGGCCAGCGGTTTGTCCTTGAAGGACCCGGTGACGCCGTACTCCACCTGGATCTTTCTCAAAGTATCAGAGGACGGCACCAGCTCCACCATACCTACACAGAGGCGTCTCATCAAACTGTGCAAGCAAACATGTCAAGACACTGCACGTGTTTTACATGGTCATATGGAGCCAGATGGAGTGACAGTGCCATGACTTCACACATGTGTAGCCATAAAAAAAGGCTGACAAGCAGTCAAGAGGTCTTTTTGTGAGGGTCACAATATTTGGCAAGTTAAGGACTTGTCAAGAGTGTTGCGATACTTTATGTCAGTGGCGTTTCACAGCAGCTGTATGCTTCCTTCTGTTCACTTCCCTCTTATGAAATGGCATTTAAAAACATTAACACTTCCCGAAACGATTTTAATGAAATACTGTTTGTAACACAGGGAAACAAAAACATTACACAAGAATATGTTTGGAAAAAATAGCTTAGTTGTGGATTAACTATCAAGCAATTAAAAATCTGATCAAAAAATATTATTAAGACCAACTCGCATGGTGTACTTTGTAAAAAGAAAAAAGTACAAGGATGCCAGAGCTTCCGAGTCCCCTTTAAGAATTTTGTTTGCACTTTGGGGCGTTGAAAGGACAACAGCAACAACAATGTTTAGTTTTTTTTGACAGTACAATGTAACACTGCCTGGATGTTCAGTGTGCTACCTTTGTCCTTGCCGGTGGAGATACATTTAAAGTTGACAATGCGGAGGTCCAACCCCTCCTGCAGCCAGATGCGGTCCATGATGCGAATCATCTGCAGAGCCAGCATGTCCTGCCTCAGGTCCTCTCCCACCTGATGCACAAGCACACACAGAAGTGACTTACAGAGGCGAATTACATTACAGTACTCCAAAGGTTATGCGTGTTTCATGAGGGCCACCAGGGGGCGAATCATTGAGCTGAGAAGCACGTGAACAGTTAGTTACAAGCTTAGTTGTGCCTGTGTACAGTTACTCAGATAGAGATAGTGCACAAAGACACCACTAAGTGAGAGTCTGGATTTCTGGCAAAAGTATTTACAGCGCAAGTGTTTGCAGCACCTTAAACATCACATTGATCTCTTCTCCCAGCGGGTCAGCGTTGACCAGGGCCAGCTTGAGAGGAACTGCGTTGGAGTTGAAGAAGGAGCAGGCCTACACACAAACACGAGCCGTGTGACTTTATCTGCATTACATCACACTGATATGTTGTCTCTCTCATACACATCCCAGGTGAGTGTAAACGTACTTTACTTATCAGGATTAAAACCCGCCTGCTTTGATTCACCTATTTGGTTCCCATAAACTATTATCATAATGCATTTGTGTGTACACTGCACTGTGCTGACAAAAGCGTAATAAAATGCTGTTTGGAACAAAGTGGTGAAGCTGAGGCTCACACATTGATGTGGCTTGATGGAAACAAAACTTGGACTAATTGTGTGAGCTGCAGGAGTGATTCATCCAACAAACTCCCTCATGTCTAATCAAGAGACAATTAATCTCCCACACTGCTTTTGACAGACATTAAAACTCCTTATTTATTACAAGAAAAACTGAACAGAACTTTATTGGATACCTCATTTATTTAGAGCGTTTGTGGGTACCTTGATGTTCAGCTCCTTGGCCACCAGACTGGGGCTGAGGGGCAGACGACAGTTATTCCTCTGGAAGAAGTTCTGAACGTTTTCAAGACCCTCCTGGAGCGCAACCTTAGATCAGGCAAAAAAAACCTCTTATCACAAAGTAGCACTCATAAATGTACAAAAACACCAAACCAAACAAAAAAAGCACGTCGTCCAAATAACATCAATATTTGTAAATTAAGGCACACCAACTGCGAACCTGTCGTGTGGACCCTCCGGCCTGTCTGACCCTTTCGGCCACTGCTCCCAGCAGGGTCACCAGGTGAGTCTGTTCCTCCAGCTCCGCCCTCAGCTTGCCTCCACACAGACACAGCAAGGCACCCAGCACCCGCTCGTAGCGCCGCCCCCAGGCAGGATCCTGCACTGCATCCTTTAGCAGCCTGAGATCATTATGGAAAGACATGCTATCATTTCACAAAAACCCATCAGTGAGTGAAAGGGCAATTTTTTTCCTCATAAAGATTGGTGATCTTCGTCTCCAGGAGACGATTGTCAATTGATTAGCGCTTTGGTGGTGCTGCTGACTCACCAGTAGAGGTAGTGGGCGATGTTAATATTGCCCTGTGCTCTGGACAACAGGAACAGGACAAGTGCATTCTTTAGGTGACACTCAAACTTCAACGCCTGCACAACGAAAAAAGAAAACTTTTAATGTACTTGCAACTGGAGGAAATGAAAGTGAATGCAAGAAAAACAGAAGTTGAGGTTTAGGTAAATAAGGAAGTGAACCAGGCAATAATAGGTGGGATTTAGTAACATAACTTCATGATTTGATGATAGTTTGGGAGTTTTACCTGCACGAGCTGTGGCAGGTAGTCAGCCAGCTCATCATCACTGCTTTTCTCAATCCAACTTACAGCCACACTTCTCACCTCAGTGTCTGCAAACCTACACGTATAGCAACACGATGCAGATGTCACACACATGTGGAGTCTTACTTGACAAGGCATTCTCACACGCTGTACTAATGTTAACCTGAATGATGACATAAAGCATTAACTTCAATGTAAACCAGGATTTCTGCATGTAATGTGAAGGACAGCCGGCGTACTTTGAGTCGAGCAGCTCGAGCGCAGTGACGGGGGGCAGGGTGGGCCAGTGGTGCAGCAGGGAGTGGATGTGAGCCATGCTGGCCCAGTCCCAGCTGGGCACGCTGGCCAATACCTTCGGGAGGCTGCTGGGGTGGTCCCTCCGACAGTGAAGCTGATGGTCCCATAGGAGCTGGTGGTCTGCCCGCTTAAGCCTGGTAACCGATGGACGAAAACATGCAGAGAGAAAAAATATTCACAGAGAAAAGAAAAATAATTATTATTCATTAAAGTTGGAATAAAAGAACTTTTACTCCACACAGACCTCTAACTTCACAAGTGAGTGCATTTGCAGGCTCCCCAAAGTTTCAAACACGCTCACACAGATCTACCCGTGTGAGGCTCCATTGATGGCATATTGCAATCAGCAGCTCCTTTTCCTACCCATAGCCATCACATCACAACTAAGTGCCTAACCTTGACATTAACCCTGACCTGAACACAGCACACGAGTGTGAATGCAGCCATGTCCTCACAGACGCTGAGGAGATGAATGAGCAGGACAGAAACCAGGCGGTGAAAGCCCTGTAAGAGGGGGCGCTGTGCTAAAGTGCCGGTTGAGTCTCATGGATGTTGGCAGTGCAGAGAAGAGATTTGGCTGGCAGCAGGCAAAAGAGAGCATTTAGCTGGGCCAGCAGCAGCTGGAGTAGAACAGACACAGTGGAGCGGACAACATACAGCCGTTTATTGGGGAACTGTGGCTGGCAAAGTCAGTGGCATCCCTTAAAATCTCTTCTTAAATCGACTAAGTCCAGCGGATTTTGGGTGGTCTGAGAGAAAGCCAAAAAAGTGTCTGCTGAAGGGGATAAATTCAACTGGAAATACTGCCGCTGCTCCCTCAGGTCCTTAAGTAATGTAAATCTCGTAGAAACCAACCAGCAGTCAAAGGGCTTTAAAACTATGAAATGTATACATTCATTCTAATGAAGCAACAAGTATTACAGTGACAAACACTTCTTTACAAAGTCCCTCAATGAGTAATTGCACAAATAAGATTTTTTTTCCCCCTTAAGGTACACTATCCAGCAGTTTGCTAGAGTCTCCACTGTTTGTACAGGAAGCACATCTGCTTTGTACATCAGGCTGAGCAGCACTAACCCATATCATTGCTTTGTGAGGGAAGTTCTGTTTGTAGATTCAACTTTAGACTTTGACGGTTATTTCATACCCAAAATTGGAAGCTCGGCTGCAGATCTTCTCCAGTTTGCGTCGCAGATCAGGGTCCAGCTCCTCCAGTGTTGGGGGCTCTGGGTTGGGGGCTTCCTTGGGTCCGATGTATAAAACGTCCACCGCAGAGTTGGGAAAGTCCACCTGATGGCAAAACACCGTGACTGGATCAGCTCAGTCCAGAGAGATGAGTGAAAAGTGATCTACTACAAACATTTATAATGGTTCCAGTGAAACAATGTCCATATGAGCTAAACATTATTTGATATTTGCCTCAGTGTGGAAGCAAATTCCAGTTAATATGTTGTTCTGACATTGTGGATATGGAGGCAAACCCAAAGCAACAAATGGAACCAGGAAATATTGTGAAACTCTGGTTGTTACACATTCACAGGTCAGTGAAGTATTGTCGTAGTTACTTCCCTTATGGAAATACCTTCTACACTTAAACATGCCAACTAATTCAAAATAGAGACAAAAAATGAACCGATTTAATGCCACTTCTTTTTATGTCAAACAAACTGTGTGAATAACCAACTTCCTCCATATTTCTTTTAATAGACATATTTTCTTGATCATAAACTCTGTTCTGTTAAAGCATTTGACGATGTTCACAAATCATTTTATGAGACATCATGTAAATTAAAAAAAGAATGAAACCACAACAGAGTCAGTCTGGGTCGGTGTAAACCTCTCTGACAATTTCACATATGAAACACTAACAGTTCAAATCCACTGTCTCACTCACCTGTAGCACAATTCTCTCTGTGAGGACCCTCTTGCGGCTGCCTGTGGAGCCGGCAGCAGCAGCTGCTCCCTGGGCAGAGGTCCACAGACAGAGCAGCCGGCTGCCTCTGGCAAGCACCCTGAAACACACACTGCAGAGTTAGACCTCAAAGTGTGTAGTTCCGACCTTAAAGTGATGTACATAGCGTAAGCCTACACAAGACACCCACACTGCTCATTTCACTCTTGAAGCAAAAACACTCACGTACACTACCGGTCAAAAGTTTTAGAACACCACACTTTTTCCAGTTTTTTACTGAAAATTATTCACTTTAATGTCTCA
>JASSRZ010000080.1:1342800-1355824 GCA_032164315.1 Malacoctenus gilli | reverse complement strand
ATTGGACTTGCACGACTTGAACTGCAATAAATAACTGGAAAAAGTAGGGTGTTCTAAAACTTTTGACCGGTAGTGTACAATAAGTATTTAAAAGTCCATCATGGGGCTAGCAGGTGTTTTTGCAACATAGGTTGAGGAAACAATAACACAATATGGAGCCCTTTAATTACTTGTTTTTTTCAGCTCTAACAGGTTAATTGGATTGAAATCCTTTGAGGAAATGTCAGAGGGGATAAAATCTATGCAATATTTTGGATATAAAAAGAGCTAAACAAAATAAATGTCCAGGTAAAACAGAGACATGACAAAGATGTTGCTCCTTCCTCACCGTCTGAAGTCAAAGAGCGGCATGGAGACTCTGCCCAGCTGCTCTGGAGCCTTCCTCTGTTTGTTGGAGTCCGGGGAGCTGCTGGCATTTTGGTTCAGCACCCCGAACAGAGTCAGGCTCAGGACCGACTCCAGAGGGAGCACAGCGACTGCGATGGGAAAGTTGATCCTTGGCGTGATGAGAACAGTGTCAACAGCATGAACAAACAGAACAGCTCATGATTGAAATAATGAAATGGAAACATAAAGAGAGAAGAGAATAACTCACAGTTCGTCCCATTTAATGTGGTAGAAGAAGCTTTTGTATGTGCCCACTCGTTTAGACTGCACCGGTTTGAACAGGTTCTTGCCATTGTGGGTGAGGGAACACATCAGGTAGTACTTCTCATAACTGGAGAGAAAAATAATAAAATTAGTGCTGTGACAAAATCTCAACAGATATGATGCTGTACAACAGAAAAGGACATTAAAAAGGTTTTTGTGTGGTTAATAAAATGAATATGTTATAATGAATGAATAACGAAAATGAGGACTACTCAGAGTATCTGCCATGTATCTGCCCACAAAGACCTGAAAGTCTATTCAGGCAGTCTCTTTGACAAAAAAACTGTGTGGGTGGACAAAGAACTGACAGCACTGAGCCATTATTACTCTGTTGACGGTTACATAAATTCACACCTGAAGTAGCCTGGTGTAACCGGTCTGAAGCTCGTTCCATCAGCTCCACTAGAACACTGAAGCGTAAAGGGCATCCCAGCAGTGACAGTGAGAGCTAAACACTAGAACTGCAACGCCACATGGCAACCTCTCAGACATCACAGGTTCCCTTTCCTACCACTGTGTTTGGCTGCCCTGGTGGGAACCAACAGAGCTTAGAAAAGTCAGCAGACTGGGAGATGGACATGTCAAGCATTCAGTCCCAGTCCAGGAGCAAAATCAGAGTCGGTGAATACGAACCACACCACTGACAGAGAGCAGAAAATGTAGTAAACAGCAGTCAACTTGGGGCCCACGTTGGCGCTTTTTAAGAAAGAGTGGCTTCTTCAAGTTTGTTTATCACACCTGATTTCCTGGTTTGAACACTGTTCTAAATATGTGCTGCAATGAGTTAATGAACACATCAGCATATGACACCTGAATATAGACTTCAGATTAAACGCTGATTGGCAATCTTACAAACTGCCCCTTAGCAAGTTCAATGTTTCATGTCATTTTTACCTGGACAAAAGAGGGGCTTTGATGGGGTGACAATTGTGACACCTGTGGGTGCATATTCAAGTGTTTTAAGCTTTCAGTGTCAATACATAGACTTCTGCTAAGTAAAGCCATTTTCAGCTGAAGCCATGTAAATATCCAGGTGACAAACCAGCAATGTAAAGCAGCATCATCACATTTTACAAGAAAACTTTCTTTAGCAAAAGATGTACTCATGTGTGGTGAGTAGAGGGGTGAAAATATGGGCTTATTGGTGACACATTTTTGCTGCAGCCTATTTGATCCATTGCTCAGCACCATCTGTGTTGGCAGCTCCGTCACCAGTCACGCTGCCTCAATATGCTGGCAGGGCCGAGGCATCTACTGAGGCTCCAGATGGACGACACACAAGCCGCAACAATGACAAACACTCAGACCTCAATACGGCAGCATTATAGTAACACCACAACACAACACGACGGATATTCCCAAATTCCTTGTCTGGGCTCACACACACTGAACTGGCCGTGTCCTTCTGGCCTTGTGTTGTGTAGCAAAATATTTTTGGAGGTGTCTTTGGAGTGACTGTCACTATAGTAATGTTTGGTGCTGCCTTAAAATAGCATTTGGAGGAGACTGAGGCATAGTAAATAGACCTGTTTTTAGGGAGTTCCCCCGTATATGAAAGCCTCAATGGCTGACCAGAAAATGAAAGGAAGGCAGCAGGGCCCAAAGAGGCAGTTTCCTGAAACCACTTATTTACCATCATATGTGCCATTCATGTGTTCAAACCAAAGTTATATATAGTGGTGCAGCTTGCTATGTTTATTGGATGACACTAAAGTTAGAAAAAATATTTTTTATTAATTTTCTATCCATGATGCTTGCTGTGTGTGCGTGCGTGTGTTGGGTGGCTTGTCAGAAATGTTGTGATCCAGGTCACTGATGCGCGACAAGCTCTGGGAATGGAAAATTTGGCTCAGCTCAGTTCTAGACACAAGTGGGAGATAAAGTCAGGGTGAAACTGGACACTGGCATGGAAAAAAAAACATGGGGAGCAACACCAGAGTTGTTTGTTTCGTAGAAGAAAGAAAACAAGGTGTTCTGCTGTGACAGCACAGCTTCGGACAGAGCACTGTAATATCATAACAGAAACGTACTCCTTTGTCCAGGCTGTAGACCAACAAACTGTAATCATTAAGAACCACCTGTGATAAACAATCCTCTTGATAAGTTAGCCTGCAGCACTCACTGAGTGCACTCTGACAAAGAGAACGATTAACATCATGAGCTACCTCCCACTGCCTTTCCTCTTTGTCTCTCATACAATCTTGCATAAGTGCAATTAAGTCAAATGTGGGTGGCTCTAATAACACTGAGACAGTGGGAGATCATGTAAAAACAGATGAATGAAAAAAAGAGTTTCAATTATCCTACACAAAACGGATGAAGAACCAAGACACTAAGGCCTGTAGTGAAATAAATAAAGCAGATATACCCTGAGTTTGGGATTTATCTTTTTGGAGGAACAATGACATGACAACTTTGTACGATGTATATAAAACTAAAATGTATGAATTGTCGTAGAGTGAGCACAAATGATACCAAAGCCTTCGTGTTTGTTCTTATTGGACTATGAAACAGCTCATTTGTGTCGATTCTGTTTACCTGCTAACCCAGTTGCCTGGGATGCCATGCAACGCAAACAGGGTGAACTGAAGGTGGTCTGTGGTGCCAGAAGCTTCTTTGCTGCTCTTTCCCTCCACGCAGTCCCCATCTGCAATCTGTGGCGGCGGCGGGGAGCTGAAGGAGCTGGATGGTGGACAGAAGGAGCGTAGGTAGAGCTTGGCCAGGTCGTAGACAGCCTGCGTTAACAAAGCCATGCTTTCCTCCACAGGACTGGCAACACCTGTCAAGAGGAGGAAAGATTCAGAGTGAGGAGGAAAATTTCAATGTCAAGGATGGTTTCTTATGACTGAGAAAAAAAAGTGAAAAAAGTGGTCAAAATTGTCACTGAGATTTTGAGTAAAGAATAAGCTGGAGTTGTACATTTGCAAAAAACTTACCATCTGATGATTGACCAGAGGATCTGGATCCAATCTAAAAAGTAAATAACTTCATATTAGGAAAAAATCTTTGTTTTCTGATCAATGCCACTGATGTGATAAGTATCTTCAACAGTGAGTTGACCTTGGGTGAACGTGTCCTGGGTAAATTGACAGAGTGTTTCAGTCGTTTCACTGCCTCTGTGATGGCTTGTGTCTCCACCTCATCGAGTGCACAACACAGGTTCTTAACCGTCTGCACCACTCGCTCCACCGTCTTGTACTGTGTGCTCTGAAAACAAAGACACAGAAAAAAACAACAACCTTTTTTTATTTTTTTACTCTTCTAGCTATACTTCTAACTACAGAAAGCTCCTGGAACAGCCTTGTACAGGCTGAGATGACAGGGATTTGTCCAAAGCAAATTAAAACAAGTCATCAGGTTAAAGTTAGTTTGAAGGAGGTGGTGTAGATTTTCCTCCACTTCTACCTTCAATCTGCTTTCAATTACACCAACTTAACCCACAATGGCTGAAAACCAGATGTTGGTTTCCTAGAAAGCCTTACTTCTAGGAATGATTGCGTCTCCTAACATTTGTCCATCACAAGTGAATGGACACCAAAACCTTCAAGGGGGGGTTTAAGTAGATGTCTGAGTAATTCACTTTCCTTTGATTTTCCTCTTACACAGAATTTCAAAACGAAAAAAAAAAAAAAATCAGTAGATGTCCTCTGGCTTCCCAGGTAGAAATAGACTTCTCAATGTAGTTTTGTAATTTATACAGAACTAAACACCTGGAAGGCATCAATGTAACTTGATTTTTTGACCTACATACAGTATCATCAGCACAGAAACCAATGTACCTCATTTTGAAGGCAGATGTTGACTTGTGTGTGATAGCCCTCCAGATAGTCAGCCAGGCCTTGTCTGCAAGAAAATGATTGTCAGTAATAATTCAGGTGTAAAAAAAAAGCTTTCAAAATTTACAACAAACCAGATAAAAATGGTAAAGAAAAATTCTAAATCTGATATTTCTCAAAAATTCACACTATTTTCGTCAGTCATACCTTGTAACATTCTCTTTGAAGGGTCTCTCCACCTGACTCAGGTGTTTCTCGAGGTCTATTCGAGAGCTGTCATCTGCATCCTAGAAGAACACAGCATACATTTATTATTAAATATTTAATTTGTCAAATAATAAAACAAATCATGCACCTTTTACTCGCTCATGAATACATACTATCAGCATTAGTCATTGTGGCAAAGTTCAGGTCAGATCTATAAAATCTGGGCAGTACAACGTTGAATGTTTTCCATAGCACAGCTGAGTAAAGGTTTCCTATAAAAAGTTCCTATGTAAGCACGAGAAGGGGACTTACTGTGCGTGCCAAGTCCCTTCTCATAGTGGAGTGAGAGAGCAGCTGTAATGTGATCTCATTCTCCCACTTCCTGCAGTTCTGAACATACTCGTGGCTGCCGAGGCTGTGTTTACTGGAACACAGGGTGACAGTGAAACAAGGTTAGCAGTAAATATCACATATCAAGGAAATTAATGAGCCCTGATGAATGAATAGCACAGAGACTTAAAGTTCCTCCCAGAGAAGAGGAGCAAACTTTGGTTCTTTGAATGAGCACTGACGGATAAATCTTTAACTGTGTTAAAAATCCATTCACTGTTATCGCTTGGTCGAAATTACAAAGGTTGAAGTTGGTAGAATTCGACATGTAGATGTCACACACACATGCATGCATACTTTAGAGATAAATTTGTGGTCGAGATACGAAGACTGCCTAGAAAGACCCTAGACACACAAGTCAAGTTTGTGTCTAATTTGAGTGATTACCAAAGAAAAACTTCCATGAAAAACATTATTGTCCTGCACATTAGTGGGCGGCACATACAACATAGCTTGTAAGAACGAATCGGGGGATTATGAGTGCATGTAACTGAGATTACAGAATGATTTATCATGGAGGAGGGTGAGGGGGAGCATGTAGAAACAGCCACAAATCCTTGATGTATGAGACATTCTGAAGTTACCAAGATAAGAGTGACGTTGAGGAGAGAAAAAAAAAAGCAGACAGGGACCGAAACGGAGAGGGAGGGGAGGGAAGATGGAGAAGGGGCGCAGGAGCACAAGAAAACAAATAAAACCTAAGAAAAACTCCTGGGAAAATTGGCTTTGTGGACTCGCCTCACTTTCGGTACTCACTTCTGAAGCACCTCCTCCCGGCCACAGACTTTGAGCAAGTAGCTGGAGAAGTCCACCTGATCCAGGTCATCGTGGACCCAACAGAGGGTCTGACTGACCAGCAGCTCAACTGGAGAACTCACTGAGAGAAAGAGAAAATCAAGGTGATGAAGGAGAAGGCGCAAAAAAGTAGCAGAACATAGTTGAGGAGATAAAGTTTTGAAACATTTCAAAGTAGTAGAATACTACAGGCAATTTCTGCTTCCTAAGTCATCAAAATAAGGCCAAGCATCGTCATGATTCCATCACAACATGCGGATTAGCGACATGGGTGAGTTGAGGTCACAGGTCAGTCGCATTCACGCAACATGTAAACGGCGCTCTTTATCAGAATGATCACAGAGGGTCATGCCTGCCTGCTTTTTCAGATGTGGCAACTGAGCTCCAACAACAATCTGAATTCTTCTCCAACCACACAACATGCTGCCAGGTTTCATATGTCTCATGTTTGATTTTCAAATCATAGCTGTCTCTAAATCAGAGGAGCTGGAGCAGTGTCATGATATTGGGTGAGAAAAGGTTTGAGCTGAGCTCCAGTTGTTTTTGTATCGAAGCAAACATGTAACCTGACATCTTAGACTAATCTGCTGTTTAGCTTCTTCAACAGATTCCTCAAAACACAGACTGACAGATGTAAACAGAAATTCAGGCTGCTCAGTCACAGAAGCTTCTTGGTTTTGGACTGAGCAGCCACACTCGTGTTACGATACAGACACTCACACAGACATACTGGAGGGGAGACCACCCCTGGCTCCAACAATAACAGACCTCCACCCTAAAGAGGAATTGCGAGTCTTTTCTCAGTGTTCAGAGGGAGTGTGTAACGCCCATGTGACAGCGGTGGTACAGCTGGTAGAACACGTGCTTTTCAACATTGCAATCAGACAGAGTACGCCCTCTTTTGGGTTTCTGTAATGCAACGCAATCCCCAGCAAGGTATGCTGGAGGTGCAGCAGTTAAAAAGGAAGGAGAAAAAATCCTCTGCTCTGTGCTGTTAACCATTTCACACATGGTTGAGGAATGGTGTTGGTGGAAGCACATGAAAACCACATAGAAACACATAGAACTGAGGCCCAACCTGTTTCATGCAGGAGTCACTTTGAAGGAGCAACTGAAAAGGCAGATTAAATTTGAGGGTCTATCAGAGCTTGTTAAATCTAAAGACAAACATTGTAAAGATGTGAAAAGTACTGCTCTGATTCCTCTGTGACCCTCTGAAAATAAGGACTGGGGCTTCTTTAACTGGTTTCACTGTCAGACAGAGATTCAGACAAAACAGGGCTCCTGAAGACGAATGGAAATGAAGTCAAAAATTTGCACATTATTCTAAGTGATTTCAATTTGCATTTTATACCATGTCTCACTTTTTCCACAGCTGATTAAGACGCATTTATTCCTGAGAGTATGCGAGATTATGCTCAGTCAATCTAAATGCAAGTTCTGTATCACTTTGCCCCCCTTATGGTGAAGCCACATGTGTGTCCCACAGTTATATTCACATTGTGCCGCAGTTCAGATGGTTTACGTGTGTAAATCTTAGTTAAAACCCACTGGCAAAGAAGCGGGCACTTTAAAAAAAATGCTTTGCAGGTAATCAGATGAACCAGCCGTCTGTCACTTGTTGACAGTGTTCCTCCAACCGAACAGGATGCTGCACCCTTCCCACTTTTGTCCCGACCAGAGGAGCCAATTTCAACCGCAGATCCATATGCAAAGCACGAATTGTAGAGAAGATGTAAAAAACCACAAAAACATTCTCAGCGTAAACGACCCTGCATCCATCTTGCTTGGAAGGCAAATATTCACTTCTTGCCATATTTCAAAGACAAGATGTGGTTCTTCTACATGACCGACCGCAGACAGGAATACAGTCAGACCCTCACTTTCTCCCCCCTCAGTCAGCCACTCTCATCACACCTATTTCACGGTTCCTGTCATTTATTTCATCCGCATCTTTTACCGCAGTGAGCTTCTCATGACTCCTCTTCCGCCCTAATCACTTCAACACTCCTCCCTTCCTCAGGATATTCTTCCAAGTATTTATTGCATTTCCTCCTCCCTACAGTTCAGACTGTAGCAAACCCACAGAGGTTAGCTGGAGCCTATGGCGAAGACTTTTTGTTTTGCTTTGTAGAAACAGAACAAAAGAAAATGAGAACATCTCAAATGCTTGTTGCAATTTTAGAGAAAACATTTGTCAGGACCATCGTGTGCAATGACATCACTGTTTCCTGACTCATAGTTTCATAACAAAAGGAGATGAAGGACATTGTCATCATTTTCTGGTACTCCAACAACAGGATCATTTGCAACTTGGACAATTACCACACAAAAAAGTGAACTGCGTGGAAGAAATAAATGACATCAAAGACAGGAGAGAAAAGCAAAAAAACAAAAAAGAAAAAAAAGGCAAAGCTGTAACTTTGTGGCATAATGAACAGTAAATACAGCAGCAGAGATGGGAAGAGAAAAAGAACGAGGTGATGCTGGTAGAGAAGGACACAAAGAACGAACTGCAAAAAGAGAGAGAGAAGGCATCTGAAAGAAGAAGGCTCTTCCTGTCCTCCATCTCTTGCTGTCCCTCTCTCCAGCTTTGCATAGAACTAAGGCCTATTGTTCCTCGGAGCAGATTTGTCTCTAATCGGAGGAATTCAAACACCAACTATGTGGGTCAACATGCGGCTGGTCAAATAGGAAGCCAATGAGGGAGAAAAAGCGGAACAGACAAAACGCGAGGAAACAGGGAAGTTTACATGGGGAAGTGACCCGGGCAGCGAGATGAAAACAGGTGACCTCAGCAGAAGCAGGAAGACAAATTGAACTAGGAATCAGAGCAGGAAGCTGGGAAAGTGCAAGGATTGTCGTGAATGTACTTTCTGTATTTTGTTGTTAATTCGACCTGCTCAGTGAGACAGTATGACACTGGTCAGTCATACCGAAAACACCATACAAATTACAGAAGCATGTCTTCATGTTGGTTTCCTGAACTGTAAAATATGCCTCTGAATCACAGAGCAGACAGTGAACAAAGTAGATCTATAGGGAACACACACACACATTCACACACAGATTTGGCTACAGCTGGTCCTCGGGGACCCCGACAAACACGAGTTAACTTGGTCACACAGTTTGGATAACATGTTCAACAAAGGAGCCCAGTGGATTGGCAGACAGCCTCTAGTGTGTTTGGCCTCAGCTCCCCAAAGACACGTCAGTTACAGAAGTTGTAGATTCATGTGTGAATGACGGAGGGGTTAGCCAATTACAGCTCCCCAAACACCCTCGGAATGTTGGTGGGACCTTGAAGTTCAAAAAAAGAAAAGAAACAAACTCCAACTCAAGTTTCTTTCTGCCCAACATGGCCACCGAACGGTGAGAGTACAGGACTTCATTTGTGCGGAAAGGGAACGTAGTACACTTCCCACGAGAGAAAAAATGAAAAGAAAAAAATGGAGGTGGGGGGGAAGGGGGTGAGGAGTTTGGCAGCTGTGAATGTCGTTTCTTCCTTCGGTGCTCTCTTATCTGCAATCTGAGCTGTGCACTGTTTGAGGCAAGAGGGTACAAAGTTTTATTTTTTCTAGCCTGGCTAAACTGTGATGGAGAACCAGGTCCAAAGAAAATCCACTGCCCTGTCTTGTGGTGTTTCAAAGAAAATATGACAGAAATGTGTGGGCTGCTCAGGTGGCACGACTGTGAAGCATGTTGATTTATTTGTATTTTATGTGAGTGGATACTTTAAACTGAAAAGAGTGGCTTACAGTGTGCAGAGGGAGGTGGCTGTTACTATTAATGACAATATTAGTAACAGCAATGAAAGTGACACATTTAAATCAACAAGAAAGACCTCAGTTCCAGCTCATACAAGCTGGCCATAATGCTGATTTTACGCAATATCCAAGGGGGAAACGAGCAGCAATAAGGCTTGGATCAGACTGTGAGCAGCAGCAGAGTATTTTCAGTAACACACTGAGGGATGTTATAGTAGGGTTGCAGCACATAACCCCCTCATTACAAAGATAAATTCGCATGTGGGAGTTGAGTGGTATAAAAACCAAAGGCAGTGGTCTGCAGGGATGTCAAAAAACAAAAAGGGACATGGCCAGATGAGTGATTCATCAACACTGAGTCATCTGTCACTGCAAAACTCTTTATTCTTATAAGAAACAGTATTATTTTAGAGGGTGGAACAATGATTGAGAATCAAAGTCAAATCTTCTGGCAGCATGGGGTTGCCCCCCACCACCACCACCACCACACACCTCAATGAGACTCTTTCCCTCTTTCAATCTGACATCCTGCCTCAGAGAAACAGGCTTTTTGGCCCAAATGACTGTGGGTTTTAAACATTAGCCTAACCTGTTAAAAAAATGACTCAAACAGCTATTCAGTGTTGCAGGCTTACCGTCACAGGTGAACGTTACAGGCTGCTGAGATTCGGAGATTTCGATGGAGACCTTGACAGAGCAGCTGTTGTCGCTCCCGCCGTTCCTCTGAGTGATGACCGGGCTGAGGACGAAGCCCGGGTTGGTTGCAATGTCATCATGAGGGAATTGGGAACGTAGGCTGATGGGGGAGAACAGAACGGGGTTCAACAGATTGTTTTGTATGTACTCCTCCACTTAGCTGGATAAAACAAATTAGGGGAAGCGAAGGCCAGCCATGTGTGTGATTCAGATTGCTTGGAGACGACTGGATGCAACATGGGCAGTGTATCAGGGAACATGGATGGAAAGAGGAGGAGCAAAGCTGAACAATGCTATTACTTAGGTGCACTTATAGATCTTATACTGAATCAGTTTGAACACAAACTTCTTCTCTGAACTCACAAGTTGAAATAACCTCAAATGGTTTTCATTTCGAGTCCTCAGAGAGGGTCGAGTAACTTCTAATTGTGAGCTATGTCAAGTATTTGTGGAGCGACAGGCATGCAAAGAGGATGCTGGGCAGTCGGCGGTGGGCGTCGACTTCTTTATCATGAAAGTGGAATCTCCCAGTGCAGCTTCATCATCACTCCACCCAAACCAACACTGGAGCAAGAAGCTCTGTAAAACCCCAGGAAATGAACAGAGCTGCAAAAACATGCAATTATGTGCACGGAAATCCGAAAGCATGCATTTACCCATGCAGGTCGAGAACTGTGCCATTTCTTGTTGGTTTTCTTTTTAAAAATTTTGGGTAATTTTGCAATAAAATAGGCAAATTCCATAAATATGTCAGAGATATCAGAAACATGTTCAGCAAAGAAGGACATGAGCTTCGTGCCAGCAGGAGGGATCTTACGCTGCTACATCTTCACAGAAGGCGACAATCTCCAAGTTCTGAGCGTCCTGTTCCTCAAAGGCAGCGTTCTTCACCAGAGCTTTTCCTTTTCCCTTCTCCTACAAAGCAAAACCAACATACGCACAAACAATTCGTCAGATACTGGAGTACAGCTGATTACATTAAATGCACAAGAGGCAGGACAGAAAGAAGGTCATTGTGGAAACTTGATATTAAGGATCACTTCATTTGAAAATGTTCACAGAAAATATAAATCTGTGTGATTAAAGGGACAGTTTTATTAAAAACAGCTACAAGTCATGAATCTCAGGGAACATACATGTCAGCAACACAAAAAACACACCGTTAAACGCACTGTTCCTTTGTCCTACTGCCTCCTAAAATAAGACAAAGCATCGCTTTAACATTTAAATAAGGCTCAGTCACAAACAACAAAACTTCATTCTTACAGTATCTGTGAGGTTCATTTAAAAATTCAAGAGAAAAAGTAACATTTTTAATCCATGACAAAAAAGGTTTACTAATTGAAGATATTTTCATCAAAACAATTTTTGCTAAATTTTTGGGAACATGTAGGAGTTGGGTTCGAAGAGACATCCATCCGTCTCCTTTTTGCTCTCCCTTACACGCGCATAAATCCTGAGGCAGTTCCCATGGGACCCACTCTGAGTGATTCCTGGAGGCTGGCCCATTGCCGGGAACTCGGTTACATTCTGCTCTTTTACTGCTGTCTGACTGCCAGCAGCTGAGGAATGTGCTTCCTGTGGCACAGGAAATGAGAAGTGCAAGGACTCCGCCTCTTCCTGTGCCCACCTCTGGAGTTGTCTGCAAAAGTGCTCAGTCACGGTTGGGAAATCAGTGACTATGACATCACTCTCCCAAGGGATGAAGGAAGGGGGTGAAGGCAGAAGAGGAAGTGGAACAAAGGGGACAAATTAAAATGTATGGAATGACAAAATAGTTCATTCCTCTCAGCCGGGGGTGAATCTTAAGTTTTACTAAAGCTCCAGATGGGGACAGAGAACTCCAAAAAACTTGGGACTGCTCCCACTCTCAAAGTAATGAAAAGCAGTAAAATATAATATTGTTTTGATATAGTTTACAGCTACAATGCAAAATACATTGACTCATGCTGACCAAAGAGAAAAGAAAAAACCTGCCAAGGCACCTGGTAACCTTCCGTCATTGTAGACGACCAGGTCAAAACCAAACTGTAACTCATCCTGCCAATTCAGATTCTAAATGTATCAATAACTTTACTTATAGTGCAAAAACAAACAAAGAGTCCAACAACCCGGCTCGTTCAGCAGGGACATGGTTCAGACAATGGCTGTGCAGGTGTGAGAGCGGGGACTGAAACCACGTGCTGACCTGACATAACATTGGAAGACAAATATCTAAGGGCAGCATGGAGTTTTGAAAGGAAGCCAAAAACTGAAACCAAGCCACCTGCATTTACCAGCAAGCAAAAGGAGGAGACTGGGTTCCCACCACGTTTCTGTTTCAAACAGCCAAGAGTTTGTGCTTAAAAATGGTATTGTGATTGTGAATTCATACGTCTTGTTTTTGGGAAGTGGAAATTGCTTATTAAAAGTTCATACTTTGTACTTTAGAGATGTGCAGTAATCAAAAGGAGTAAGAAAAAAATTAAATAGATACATAACAAAAGCAAAAAGAAACCAAGACAAACGTAACAAGATTCAGGAAGAGAAAAAAATTAGAGAACTTGTAAAAAACAAAAAAAACAAAAACAAAGAATTAAGCCAAGCAGAGGACATCAATCATGTTTCCCAGATTCAGAATTACTTCAGCAAAACCAAAGAGGGAAATAATCCAATTAGACCGTGTTTAGCTCACACACACACACACACACACACACACACACACACACACACACACACACACACACACACACACACACACAC
>JASSRZ010000080.1:1330457-1340524 GCA_032164315.1 Malacoctenus gilli | reverse complement strand
CACACACACACACACACACACACACACACACACACACACACACACACACACACACACACACACACACAGAGTTTTACAGTAAGACAGGCCAGTCTTTGTTTAGCTCAATCGATTTTTTGGGGCCCGCACAGACAGCTCCTGGTGTCTGAAGTCATGAGAACAGCTTCATACGATTCACATGTCAACTAATCCTTCATCTTCTCCCTGCTTTTTACTGTGGTGTGTCACACACGGACTGTAATCGCAGGAACACGCTGCACAGCATAGAGGAAGATTGTAATCCGTACAGCATCTGGTCTTCGGAGTCACAGTGTGTGTGTGGTGCTATGTAACAAATAGGGCAGGTCACAAAAAGCCTCTCCTACCCCTCATGAACCACCGACTGATCATGTGTTTGAGTTCCTACAAGTACTGTCAAAAAAAACCCCTCAACAAAACAGTTTGTGGCTGGAGCTGCTTGACGGGAGAAATGTCAACAGAAACGGCTATAATCCTCAGAAGTCACGCGTAAAATGTAACGCTGGGATTTTTCAGGCACTTGGTAATCTACAAATTATACTAAAAAAGTGACAACTGATGGATACACCATCGAACTAACTAAATACATTGAAGTCTGAAAAAAGACCTGAAACCCTTTTGTAAACAAAGAAGAGCTGTCTTGAGTATTACAAAGAGGCACATGGTGAACATGAGGAACATTTTGGTCTCTCCCGTGGGACACAAACACACAGTAAAGCCTTACGGCACACTGGTGCAAGTGAAAGGACAATCAGAGCTTCAAATAGTGGTGATTTAATGTACCTTAGAGTTAGGAGATGACTTATGAGTCTGAGCCTAACAAACCAGTACCACACTCCAGGTATCCTCTTACAATATAATATTCATGTAGGAAAACGCTGAGTGATACAGTCAGCAATTAAACACAGAATATTGATTGATCGTAATAGCTGTGAATACACAGCATGTCCTGTCAGCGAGAATAATTTTGGTTACATATACAAGCAGGGTTTATCATACACTCCTGTTTGGACAGAGCAACTGCTACGAGCTCTGAGGTTTTACACCAGGGGAACCAACAGCTCTGAAAACACATACCTACTTCTCCTTTCAATAAGGAAGTGACTGATGGTTGTTTAACTCATATTTCCTGCTTTACAAACTGAAATCTCACCCTAAAATGTACATATGGTTAAAACAGATGTGTTGATTAACTTACTTTGAAAGAGGACAAATTGCAGAAGGGCTTTACCAAAAACAGGTCTGACTTTAACTCTCAACATTTGTTATCAGTATCTGGCTTCTACCTGCTTCCTTGCCGCGTCGTACACAATACTTCTCCTGTTTTCTGCCAGTAAACACGGTCAGAGGTTAGGAGACACAGAACAGTTTGCCCAGTGAGTCACATATTAAACAGGAATCCAGCCTACATCCCTGCACCAGCACATCTTCTCACCCAGGTTTGGTGGCTGGAAAAGACTTTATAGAGTGTTATACATGCTGTAGCATTCCGTGCAGAGGGTGTAATTAGATGACAATAAAAAGAAAAGATGCGGATCCCAGAGTGGGCTGGTGTGGAGGTGTGAGACTTGGGAAAAATAAGCTTCCGTCTGTCTGTAAGTATAAAGGCGAAGGAAAGATCTGATGGTGTGTTAGGTTGAAAGAAACAGAGCATTGAAGATGTAGACTCTCTCTTACAGTCTTATCTTTGATCAAAGCACATGTCGAGATAAAAATCATCCTGCAGGACATTTCTAAAGGTACAATGAGGGAGAGAGCAAGCATCAACATGCCTGACAAATCTGCCAAGAAAGGGAAAATCAAGTACTTTGGAGTGTGTTTCACCACTGCACAACTTCAACCTAATTCACACCAGCACTGATCATTACCATGAAAACTAGGACTTGTTTTTCGTTCTGAATAAAACATTATTAGGTCACTTTGACATAATTGGAGTTTTGCATTATCGGACCGAGCAGTAAAATGCAAACAAACTGACAAATGTGAACTTGAGCAGGGAGCAACTTGCATTAAAATGTGCATTGACCAGAGAAGGTGTATTCTCTTGTTGCCACCTGGAAAATGACTTTGAAGAGAGAAAGTAATAGGAATGAATATGTCCTGTCGCAGGATGTGGTATTAACTCAATTTGGATCTGCAAACATTCGGATCAAGGTAAGAGTTGGCATCAGTGAGGTGAGGCATGACGGCTGCATGGGAGACAGAGACATTTGTATGAAGGCTGATTATCACCAAACTACAGCTTTACTTCCAAAAGGCAACGCAAAAGATTAGTAGCAAAGGTGTTGGAAGCTGTCACCCCAACAAGAGACTGAGAACTACATGAGAGAAAAAACAGACAAGTGATGAGAGATGATATTAAAACTGAGTAAAAACCAAGGGTGGGACAGAATGAAACGGGGGAGCAGAAAGTCTGTTAGAAGACAATTTAAAGAGAGGGGGAGGCAGCTCGAAGAATTCTGGACAAGTTTGCACTCATTTGTTCCTTTTGTACCCTGTTGCCCACACATCCCCATGTTAAACCAGAGTCAGGCCAAAAATAACTAGCTATGGTAACTTTAGTCTGGCTTATAGCCACTCATATTAGAAGCGATTGTGCAGAAAAAACTAAAACTTGTGAGACGGGGCAAAAATGCTTCAGGAAATGCCTGGTGACTTGCAGCGCTCACTGCTAGACAACACCGAAAAGAAAACCAAAGAGCTATAAAAATCGTGGGCTACAGTAAATATGTTTTGCAAAAGCACCAACATCACTCATGTAACTTGCACAAATGTATCAGCTTGCACTTAGTCAACCTAAAACCACAATGCAACTCAAACCAGTTCCATTTCAATGTATGCTGTTGTGCTGCAGGGGGTTTCATTAAGCTCTCAAAGCAAGAGGTGTCTGATGTCTGATGTCTGAGCCCACACGGAAATTCAACCCCAATGTTTCCGTGATCTTCAACCTGCAGCGGCTGCATTTTGCATCAGTGCTCTCATAACAGACACTCACCGAGTGGATGTACCTGCAAAAAGTGACATGTACTAACTGCAAAAGCAAATACTGCCATCACAGCATTTTGTGAAGCAATTCTCTTCTGTTAGCATGTCCACCCTGTGCTCATGGGGTTTGGTTGGCTGGCCAGCTCTGGCACCCAGTTTCACATCTTTGAGTTTATTTGTCTGCCTTTGTCATTTGCTTACTTTCAGCAGGGATAGGCTCTGTGAATATAATTTCATTAAAGGGATAGAAAAGAAGGATGAATGGTAAATTAGCACCTTTTTATGCATCACAAGTGTCATGCATCACACATACTCAAACTTCACTGAGATACAATGTCTGCCTCCTTACACCTATATAAGATTTGGGTTGGCATAGCAACTCAAGGGGCACGTTGTGAGGTCGCTGAGTTGCCAGTATGGGGCAATGGGGACCTGTTTGGACGAGTTCCTGCCAGGCATCACACAGAGCAAACAGATGCAAATGCATATGCCACTGTGACCTCACACAGACACAGAGTGCAGATATATGCGAAGCAGATTAAAAAGTTAGAGTGGGGATGTGTCTCAGGCACACAGAGTGATGACGATTCAAGTTACACAATACGGGAGTCTCACTGTTAAACACATGCGTGAACCTAGACATAACATAGAGGCAAGAGTAAACAAGCCCCGTTTCATCCTTTCAGAGAAAAGACATTCATCAACCCTGAGAGACACAGCTGGGTGTATAGATTGGAAATACTGAATTTGACAAGCGTCAGCATTGGTTCTACATAAGGACTTAAACAGTAATGTGGACAATTGATTAATACTGGTCTCTGATGGCCTAATTTCAGATCTTTCCCATACGAAGTGATATCTTTTCCCCCTTGTTTAGTGCACAATTATCCACAAAAAACTGCATTTCATCTGCCTGGTTTTCAACAACCATGGGAAAAGATGGATATGATGTGATTGTGCAGTGCTGAGAGGCAAAACATTTTACTCTGGTGTGAGAAACATACCACAGAGGCCAATTGTGTGGTCATGACACATTGAAACACAATGACCAGGAAGTGGGTCTCTTGAGAAACACACACAATGCGACCAATCTTAAGACCAGTCGTCGACATTTGGGGGTTTTGCCTGTGGATCTGATATTGCACCTCCCCCTCCTCCCCCATTAACAAAGTCCATGATTTTTTTTTTTTATCTCAAATGCATACAGCTTACCTATCTGCCCACAACGGCACAACTTCTTATCATATTCAGATTCATCACATGCTCTCCTACATTTCCCACCAATTATCTTGGAGCACAAACTTCCCTATGCAAGAAATATGTGATGAGTTTTACTCCATGCAGGAGTCCCACCAATTCCAGTTCAACTGACCCACAGATTCTGTGTAAAGAGGAAGATAAATGCGGATGACTCTGCCAGTAGGCCTTATGAAAGCCATATCCTGCACTGAAACATTCATCTTGCATCACCACCTCAATTTCATACTACCAGTTAAATGACAGATGGCTGCTATGTTAGACATGCAACAGTATCGATGCCACTTGCCCACAGCACTGTCCTAAATGAATGATTTAATTTTTCATTTCAAGACATCAGATCACTCCTGTGATGCCTGGAAAAATCTTCATTAAATGTGTTTTGGGATTGACTGTGGAATGAAACTGCAGGAGCCACTATCAAACACTGACTTTGGAATTTCTGTTTTGAGATGAGGAGGAATCTGCAGGCTATGTCAACACAAACTCATCAATAAGTTCCTCACATTGTTTCTGAACTTTCGTGCTTTAAGGTCAGGCTTGTGATCCTGCTGACTTAAGCACACTGCAATCAGGGAAGACTGTTTTTATGAGAGAGCATTAAATGGTCTGCAAAACTGCTGATGTGGGTGTTAATGTTACACAATAACATTTGAGTGGTTTGCTGTGCCCATCCACATGATGGGACAGAAAACATGAGCAGACCACCTACTTCCATCACTCAAAGGTTTGCTTACAATCTTCAAATGCTGACTGTTGGTGCTTTTGAGGGTGTAGAGCAGTCAGCAAAAACACCCCGACTGGCCAGGAGATTGGAAACCCATATGTCTCAGATGCTGTAATGCACTGTGCAAACGGAGCTACTGGAGCTGATCTGTTAGATCTCACCACAAGGGACAGTCTTCCTTCCTAAGTGCCCCAATTTGCTTTGTCTGTATGTGACCTGTTCATTGTTCTTCCTTCCTGGGACCACTTCTGATCGATACGGACCACTGCCGTCTTGGGGAAAAAAAGCTGCAAGACTTGTCATTTTGGAAATGATCTGGCCCAGTCATCTCGCCTTCACAATTTTGTGCTGGTCAAACTCATTAAGGCATTAAGGCCATTACGTCTAGCTTTACAACATAAAAACAGTCATTAAGTAGTAAGCCCTGAGAACTTTCAAGCATTAAACTCTGAGTGTCTGTCAAGCAGACACAAACAGATTTTCCTATAAAGCTAAACTGTTCTTCACATGGGTAAATAGACAAAAACTTCAAGGACACTCAACAGAAAACTTTCGATAAGGGCATTTATAACGCTGGGGTGAAAATTACATCCTCATTTCAGTTCACAATCAATGCTACATAATACCATGATTCACATTCTAACCGTTGATCCTGTGAATATGTCTGTATTTTCCGAAGAGCAAGAAGGGAAACAAATATGACAAAAGTGTGGCTACTTTTGCTTACGATTACCACATGGAAAAAGTGTATTTGGACAGATCTGAAAATATCATGGTGGGGCTTGGTTAACTAATTGTACATTGTGACTGCTCCTTGAAAAATTACATTTCTTAAATCCCTGATGAAGGGGAGAGTCAAAATAGGGCTTGCAGCCAATCAGGATAGCATTACACTGAGAGAAACCCCAAAACAATGGTTCCTTAATCGAATATTGCCAAACCCCAATCCTGTGTTATAGCCCAAAGTGTGTGTCATCACAGTCCACTGACCAGCAGTTGTATTTATAATGTAAAATGACAAAAAAAAAAACTCTCGGCCTGCCTTCTATTGAAATCACAAGCATTTTATGAGAAAATGCCTTGATGATAAAAAGTTGTGAATATTTTACAAACATCTTTCCCACCTGATTGTTTGGTTTGTACTGGGATGAGGTGCCTGGGATGTTGAGGGAATGACTCCTTGTGACAGTCATCCCTGTTGAGCCTCTTCTTGGCTGTGGCCGAACTGACAGTGAAATTTCCCCCTCCAACGAAGGGCTGTTGTTGCTGCTGCTGCTTCCTTCGGTCTCGAGCACTGCATCCCAGGGATCCCCTGCAGACACTCCTGCTTCCGCCTGTGAACCCTGTTCCAATGCCAGAGATGCTTCCTCGTTCTCAGTTTTACGCTTTGTAAGTGGGTCCAGATCCAGCCAGTCGAAGCGGCTGATGTGAGAAGAATCCGTCACTGCTGGCTGTTGGGGTGGCGGGTTGGGTGCCAGAGAAGCTGTGCCTGCTTGAGAGGAATCAAGGTCAGTGCTGCCCGACTTGCCGTTCTTCAAGTATTCCGAGGTGCTGGCTATCTTGTGAAAGAGTTTGGCCATCTCCGGGTCCACGGCTGGCTGCTGGAAGACCATGGCAGGGGTAGTAGCAGGCTGGATGGGAGAGAAAGCCATGAAGGATGGCTGCTGTGCCTGCAGGGTCATGAAGGGTGAAATGGTGGGAGTGAAGCCATTTTGAAATGTGCCCGGTTTCGGGAATGGAGCAGAGGGGAACATGGGGGTGGCCTGATGGGTAGGAGTGGACACGCCAGAACCCGAGGGTGTGGACAAAACAGGAGTCCACTGGCTGGTCTGGAAAGGAGATGAGGTGCAGACATGGCCTCCAGGATAGGACGCACTGAGGTTAAAGCCAAGCAGTGACAAGGGGCGGGACACTTTGCTGTTAGTCCCAAAGTTTTCATCAAGAAGGAGCTTTTCAAGTTCCTCATTGGTCAGTTTGTCGATGTCAATGTCCCTGAACTTGTCCTGTTCAGCCTGTTTCTTTGTCTCAGGGAAGACAATGAGGTCCTTGTCCAGTCTACTGGTAGAGGGCAAAGGTTGAGGAGCAGTAGTGGTAGTTTTCGATAGTTTTGTTTTCACCGTAGATGAGGACACAACGGAAGAGGAGGAGGCCGGCGAAGTTGAAAGAGTGGGTCTTTTGTCCCTTTGCAATTTCGCTAAAGCCTCTTCTTCCATTCGCAGGGCTTCCTCTTTACCCACAACCCCCTTTGGCTGGGGGACATCCAGCTTGAACCCATTACCACTTGATATCTGGGCCATTCTTTCAAGTAGAAGGTGCCATGAGTGAGATGGCTTTTAAGTCAACGTGGCCAAAAGATGGTGAAACAAGGCGTTAAACACCTAAAAATTGGGAGAAAAAGAAAAAAGAACAGAATTATTGGTTGATGAAACTCAATCAAAACCAAAACAGAGAAAAGCAGACAAGAGGTCAAATTATCATTCATATCAAATGCAATTCGTGCCATATGCTCAGCCCTGGCTGAAACAAGTTTGTTATTAGCAGATGTTAAAACATATTCTTCATGACTTTGTTGCTCTGAGTCTGTTTTGATTGCTTATTGATCATTTGCCATTTGTCACATTCCCACAGCCAATATCTACTCGTGCTTGCTCTGGAGTCAAGGTCATCAATTAGGTCGCTTTACTGGCATCAGTTACATTCATGTGAATGGCTTATACAAGGGATGTCCAAATGACCAGTCAGGTGGTGAAATGCAGCCCTTGGCCCATATCAAAGTGGCCCTGTGCATTGTATTTCTGACTTTGAATATCGAATGAAGTTAATATTTTGAAGCAGCCTTTCAACAGTAAAAAGATAATATGACGTGATTATTAATGAACACAAAATGCTTGAGATCATTTTAACTACACGTCCAATGTCAACTGTAGATGCTAAATAAATCAGACTACAACAACAGGAAGAAACAGGAAACATCTCAAGACTAAATCATGAGGACAACATTGCTGCAAAGAGTTTTTTGTGATCCTAAAATGACACAACGCCTGCTCAAAGCCACCATTCACACAGTCAGAGCCCCAGGGTTGAGTGAGTTCCTTCTCTCCCCAGGCGTCGCTGGCCTCTCCTGAGCCTCCCCTCCCATTGTGGTGGAGAAGGCTGGCTGTGCTGGGGCTCAGGCTATAGCCTAGCACTATTGTGCAGCTGAGGAATTTGGCATGCTTAGCAGCCCAGTGGGTCTCTCCTTGCCTCTGTCCTCCTCTTGCTCCCTGTTAGCATTATGCTAGCACCATGGCCCAAAAACTGTCTTATCAGCTGTGTGAACACAAACAGACAGGGACAATGTGGCTGCATTCATGGAGCATTTTGCTTTGGAGTGCAGAGAGCCAATGTTGCCTCAGAACACGAGCAAGAAAAAGTAAATGCATGAAACTGGTGACATTTTTTTGTGTGATGTGTCTTGATGACATCATTTTCTGTACAAATGTTACAAGCTTCACCAATGAAAACGATTTATACACAACTTATTAGCATTCCATTAAAAATGCATGTTCTGACAGTGGAAAGAAAAACATTGAAGCTCACTCAAAAAAAGGCCAAAGCCAATTTATTTGAATTCAAATGGGGAGATGAGGCTATACTGATCTGTTGTTCAGAGACTAAATTAACCAGCACAGTAGGCACATACAAAATATCGCGAACCAACATACTATATGCTAAAAAGTCCTTGCTGGCAGCAGGGGACATACAAGAAAATTCTTACTGGTGGAGAAAATTAAAGAAGCCAGGGAAATCACTGAAAACTGTGTTTCACCTTTCCCTATCAAAGGGTGGCCCGCAAGTCCTAACTGTACAGTGGGTCATGACATTAGTGCGAGTAAAGTATTTGCTAGACAAGAGCAAGCCGAGCCACATGCCTCTGGTCCCTAAAACCTTTTGAAGATACATCAGTCAAAGTGAAAGAGACTACAGAGGGATGGAAAGTTCCCAGAGCATTTGTTTGCCACTATCTTTCTCTTAACCCCTTTACATAAACTTGGATATTCCCCGAGCTATTTCTGACAGTTGAAAATGTCATTTAGATTACATACAACTGAAAGTCCCAAAAATTCAGGGCACTTATCTAGAGCTGGTTGTCTATCCATCTATTACAGTGCAACTACCATAGGATTCAAGAGCAACTTTTTTTAATGACATGATAAAATGTCCAATTTTTAATGTTAGAAATGTGTCATGGAAAAAATACACATTTAAGAAGCATAATCTTTCATCCTGCATTCTGTTTTCATTCTCCATCCACCACAAACCTCAACTTTTGGGGCAGTTTCAGTTCTGTGAGGATGAAATAATAAAATAATCTTGTTACACAGTAACATTGCTTTTCAAACCCTGTGTTTTTCCAAGACAGTGTATGATTGGTCATGCATGGGTTTCATTGTGCGGTACTGGGACTCTTGCTGCAGTAGAGGTTTGACGCCCTAGCAGCCAGTCGAAGGAAGTACCACAAGCGGTGTGCAAAGGACTGAAGCAGCAGCAAGTGGAAAGTTATCCATGCTTGACTTCATTCACCAGTCATATCCAGCCATCCATTTTCTGTACTGCTTACTCCAATTAAGGGTCACAGGAAGTGCTGGCGCTGATCCCAGCTGACTTTGGGACAAAGGCGGGGTACACCCTGGACAGGTGGCCATCAGTCCTTTCATGTCCAGTATTCCTCACAACTCATAAACATGCACATACTGGACAGAAGAGGGGATTGGTTAAGGACAAAGGAAGACATTCTAATGCGACATCCCATTGTTGAGTTTTTTGGTTGTCAGCTGCAATCTGCAGCAGCCTCTTTCTAAAAATCACCATGAGATGCCTCAAGATTTTGCCCCCTACATTGCATGAGTGAAGTCATTGCCTTGTTTTATTCGTTCAAGTCTTATGTAAAGAAAAAAATGGAAGAGAGAAAAAGTGTGTGTGTGTGGGGAGGGGAGAGGGAGGGAGAGAGAGAGAGAGACAGAGAGACAGAGAGAGAGAGAGAGAGAGAGAGAGAGAGAGAGAGAGAGAGAGAGAGAGATTTCCTCCAAAAACTGCAAAA